>JAODAL010031463.1:0-48409 GCA_025379985.1 Phyllomedusa bahiana
ATAATAAATTATATATAAAACTCTTGCAATGTATAAAAACTATATATATGCAAATATGTACAACCACTTACAACTCTACCAAATCCTTCTTCAATCTACATACATATAAATATATACACATCTATCTAACCCTCCAATCTGCTTAAAACCGAACATCCAAAAACAATTGCCAAACATATCCGTCAAAAGGGGCCGAGGTCCTTGGAGCTACCATCGGCCCGGCGACCAAAATCCCAGAAGAGAAAAACCACCATTGCCCCCAGTCATACTCCACTGGCTCGGGGTCCCAAAAGCCATACTCTATGGCTCACCCATTTTGCTCTTCAGGGATAACACCCTGAAAGAGCCCACCTTCGCCGGGCCGTCCCAATCACCAAACACTGAGGGAATCCTATCCCAAAGGACTCCCTCCCCAATTATTCATCCCAACTCCAAGAACCTCAGCCACCCCATGACTACCATGACATACCAAATCAGCCCTACACCGAAAACCAACCCCGAGGGCAGGTGGGCGGGACTGCTCTCCACGTGCCGCGCCGTCTGCTCTTCCTGGCGGGAGGGCAGAGTTTAGATAAACTCCCCCTGCACGTCCACACTTCTCCCCCCTCCCCTCCGCACTCCGACGTGCTCTGGCCGCGCCCAGCGTGCCGGGTCATGCTGCGTCTGCCCTAGGGGGGGGCGGGGCCTCAGTCCGGCGCGCTCCTGTCTGAGGTCCAGAGCACTCTGGAAGAGGTTTTCATCCAGGATATCTCTGTCCCTGGCCGCATTCACCTTTACTTCAATTGCAACCAGTCGTCCTGTCCCTGCAGCTGTAAAACAACCCCATTGTATGATGCTGCCACCCCCATGTTTCACTGTTGGGATTGTATTGGGAAGGTGCTGCGCAGTGCCTTGTTTTCTCAACACATACATCTTAGAATTAACACCAAAAATTTCAATCTTCATCTTATCAGACCAGAGAATCTTATTTCTCATAGTCTGGGAGTCCTTCATGTGTTTTTTGGCAAACTGTATGCAGGCTTTCATATGTCTTACACTGAGGAGAGGCTTCCGTCGGCACACTCTGCCATAAAGCCCAACTTGTGGTGGACTGCAGTGATAGTTGACTTTGTGGAACTTTCTCCCATCTAGCAACTGCATCTCTGGAGCTCAACCACAGTGATCTTTGGGTTCTTCTTTACCTCTCTCACCAAGGCTCTTCTCCCACAATTACTTAGTTTGGCTGGACGGCCAGGTTGAGGAAGAGTTGTGGTCGTCCCAAACTTCTTCCATTTAAGGATTATGGAAGCCACTGTGCTCTTTGGAAGCTTGAGTGCAGCAGAAATTCTATTGCAACCAGATCTATGTCTTGCCACAATTCTGTCTCTGAGCTCCTTGGGCAGTTCCTTAGGCCAGGGGTCCCCAACCGCCGATCCGCGGACCGGCACCGGGCCTTAGCATATCCCCTGCCGGTCCGCGGCCCCGGGCTAACATGATGCCGGCCACCCGGTGACTTTAGTCCGGGCGGTCGGCATCGGGTTCTGCGCGGCCCCGCTGAATGTGGCTCGCAGCTTAGAGCTGTGCACATCGTGCGGCTGCATCGGTACGGGGAAAGCAGGGCGATGCATTCCGCCCTGCTTTCCCTCTCGTGTAGTGCGGGCTCATGACCCCCGCCCCAAAACGTGAGGGGGCAGGGAGTGTGATGCACAGGATGTCACACCCCCCCCCCGCTCGTGCGCGGATGTGGCTGCTGGGGGGAGGAGCTGGCCGAGGATGGGAAAGGTGAGTGATCTACTTTTTTTTTTTTTTTTTAAATTTGCCGGGCTGCCTACTGGGGAAGCTATCTATCATCTGGGGGCAGCTATCACTACGGGGGCAGCTATCATTACTGGGGCAGCTATCACTATGGGGGCAGCTATCTATCACAAAGGGGCCAAAAAGGGGCACTACACTACTGGGGGCAGCTATATTCTGGGGGGCTATCAACACTACTGGGGCAGCTTATTGCGGGGGCAGCGATCACTATGGGGGCAGCTATCTTTAGGGGGGGGCAGCTATCACTACTGGGGGCAATTCATACGGGGGGGAGCATCATTACGGGGGCAGCCCTATCTATTTCACTACGGGGGCACTATGTATGATACTGGGGACAGCATTTTTCAATACTGGGGGCAGCTATCACTCTGGGCAGCTATGTATCACTACTGGGGGCAGCTATGTATCACTCTGGGGGCAGCTATTATCCTATGGGGGCAGCTTCTTATGGGGGAGCTATCATTCGGGGGGCAGCTTCATTACGGGGGCAGTTTCTTTCATTACTGGGGGCATCTATCACTACTGGGGGCAGTTATCTATCACTACGGGGGGCGCTATTTTCATTACGGGGGGCGCTTTTCTTTACTGGGGGCAGTTACCCCTCTGGGGGCGCTATTTTTCACTAGGGGGGCAGCATTTATCACTATGGGGGCACTATCATAGGGGGCACTATCATTAGGGGGGGCAGTTTTCACTACGGGGCAGCTATCACCTACTGGGGATCTTTTTATCACTACTGGGGGCAGTTTTCTATACTACTGGGGCAGTACCTATTTTTTCTGGGGGCAGTTTATCATACGGGGGGCAGCTATCATAGGGGGGCAGCTATGTTCATACTGGGGGCGTATGTATATAGGGGGCAGCTATCTATCACTACTGGGGGCAGCTAGTATCACACTGGGGGCAGATGTACATTACTGGGGGCAGCATTTACCCTACTGGGGAACTTTATTTTTTCGGGGGGCCTTTTGTACATACTGGGGCCTATCTTCATATGGGGAGCTATTTTTTTCACTACTGGGGAGCTATGTATCACTATGGGGGCAGTTTATTTATCAATAGGGGGCACCTATTATAAATACTGGGGGAAAATTTTGTTTTTATTAGGGGGGCCAATTTATCACTACTGGGGGCTATGTATCACACGGGGGGCAGTTTTTCTATCATAGGGGGGCGATGATCACTTCACTACTGGGGGCCAAATTTATCACTTCATACGGGGAGCTTTTATCACTATCACTACTGGGGGAGGTATGTGTCATTATCACTACAGGGGCAGCTATTTTCATTATCACTACGGGGCACCATGAAATTTTACATTAGGGGCAGCTATTTAAATCACTACGGGGGCAGCAATGTTCCTTTATCACAAAGGGGGCAGTATTATCATTACGGGGGGCAGCTTTTCAAAGGGGGCAGCTATTATCACTACTGGGGCTAGTATTACACTACTGGGGCGCTATGTATCTTTCGGGGGGCCATGTTTATCATTACTGGGGGCAGTTCTATCACTAGGGGGGCGCTAGTATCATACTGGGGCCTATTATCATTGGGGGGGCAGATGGGATCATATGGGGGCAGCTATTACCCTATCCATGGGCAGCTATGTATCTTTTACTGGGGAACTTTTTCTATCATATGGGGGCAGCTATGTATCACTACTGGGGGCAGTATCTTCATACGGGGGGCACTAGTATCACTATCACTACGGGGGGCCTATGTTCACTATCACTGGGGGGGGGAGCTATGTATCACACACTACGGGGGGCACAAATTTCCTACACTACTGGGGCGTATTTCATTATCATACGGGACTATTTTCTTTCACTAGGGGCAGCTATTTTCATATCACTATGGGGCAGTATGGTCACTATCATCGGGGGGCAGTATTTTCACTATCACTACTGGGGCACTATGTATCACTTTCCTACGGGGCAGCTATTTCACTTCATTACGGGGGCAGCTATTATCACTTCACTCTGGGGGCACTATGTATCATATCACTAGGGGGGCAGCATGTATCATTATACTACGGGGCAGCTATTTCATTATCACTCGGGGGCAGCTATGTGTCATTACCTACGGGGAGTTGTTCATATCACTCGGGGGCAGCATGTATCACTATCATACTGGGGGCAGATGTATCACATCCTACTGGGGCCTTGTATCACTCTCACTACTGGGGGAGTATGTATCATTATCACTACTGGGGCAGCTATGTTACTACGGGGCAGCTTTTGTATCATATCACTACGGGGGCAGTATGTATCATTATCATATGGGCAGCTATGTTTTTATATACTGGGGGAGCTATTATGTATCACTATTTGGGGGCAGCTATGTTCCCTATCACTACTGGGGCAGTTTATTATCTTTTTTAACTACAGGGGACTAGTGTCATTTTCACTACGGGGGGACAGCTAAAGGGTTGTCATTATCATACGGGGCAGCAAAAGTATACTACACTACTGGGGGCAATATGTATCACATCACTACTGGGGGCACTATGTATCACAAACATACTGGGCAGCTATGTTCCTATCATACTGGGGGCGCTATGTATCACTATCACTACTGGGGGCGCTATGTATCATTTCTCATACTGGGGGAGCTATGTATCATTTCACTACGGGGCAGCTATGTATCATATGGGGCATATTTATCACTATAAAACCTGGGGCAGTATGTATCATTATATTGGACAGCTAGTTTCATTATATATGGGGCAGCTATTTGTACCCTACGGGGGGCAGTATGTATCATTTCACTACTGGGGCAGCTATGTTCACTAGGGGCCGCTATGTGTCATTATCACTACGGGGGCAGCTATGTGTCATTATCACTAAGGGGCAGCTATGTATCACTATACTATGGGGGCAGCTATTTTTCTTTATCACTCTGGGGCAGCTATGTTTCTTATCCTATGGGGGCAGCTAGTTTCACTATCATACTGGGGGGCTTATTTATTATTCAGGGGGCAATATCTCTAAATACAGGTGATTACAATTTTTATTTTTTCATGTATAATGCTACCCAAGAGCTGACAATATTACTGCAAATGATTATCAGCTTGGGGGTCAGCTTTATTTTTAATAGTGACCCACAGAGCTGACAGTCTCTCCAGTTATAAAATACTTTACCGCATAGTACCTAAATGAGCAGTATACACTTAATTTTTTTTTTTTCTGTGTGTGTGATTTAAAAATCCCAACCCCCTCCATAACCCGACCCTAATAACCAGCCCCCAATAACCCCCCCCCTGGGCCCTGGAAAAAATTTTTCGTGCATCAAAAAGGTCCCTGGTAGAAAAAAGGTTGGGGACCGCTGCCCTTTGCTTCTATTCTCTGTGCTCTGATATCCACTGTGAGATGTTATTAGTAAGGTGTGTGGGCCTTTCCAATCAAGTCCCAAACGTTTAATAAACACAATGGACTCCCAAAGAAAGAGTAGAGCCATCTCACGGGGGGATCAGAAGGAAATGGACAGCAGTGAGTAAAATATGAGTGTCACAGAAAAGGTTGAATATTTGACCAGTGAAATTTTAGTTTTTTTGTTTAATAAATTTGCAAAAAAAATTTTTTTTATTTCTGTTTTTTCCTTTTAAGATGGGGGGTACTAATGAGCAAAAAAATGAATTTTTTGATCTAACCAAATGGGTGAATGAAACAAAAAAATGACAAATTTTAAGGGGTCTGAATACTTTTCGACAGAGATTAAAATGCTATGTGGAATTTTTCCCCAAAATCTGTTTCTGGGAAAAAGGGACAAAAGTTGGAAGCGTTTAAAACTTTTCTGCACCCAAGTGTGTATTGAGGGGCCATCGTTTAAGACAATATTCTGTCTTGAAAAAATAGGGGGTTTTTTGCTTCCTACCACTGCTTTGACTTGATAGACAAAAATTTTTTAGCTTTAAAATTTTTGCTACCTATATGCTGCTTAAATTTTTCCCATCATTAATGTTGGGGCCCGTTTAATTTTGCTCCCGGGGCCCTATGAATGCTAGTTACACCCTCCTGGGGGGAGGGTTTTAAAAGAACTGAACTTGAAGGACTCTTCGAAGACTCTTTTTGGCTGAAAACTGCAGATTTTCCTTTAAAAACAGAAAACTACAGCTCTTACGAATAAGGGGCACAGCACTGGAAACAGCATGTCACACTACCCTTTTTCTGTCTTCAGCCAGGGGGGCAAAAACTATGTGACAGGGTTCTCTTTTAAACCCCCTTTAAAGGGCCCAGCGTTTTTTTTTTTTTGACACGTTCATTTTTCCCTCCTGCCTCCCCAGAGCCTAACTTTTTTATTTTTACACTAAAAAACAATGGGACTTAATTTTTTGGGCAAGATGTACTTTCTAAGGTGTTATTCATATTACCATAGAATATCCTGGGGAACCGCAAGATATTCCAAATGGGACAAATTGTGAAAAAAAACGTATTTTTGCCATGTTTGCAAGTGTTTTGCTTTTACGGCGTTCAATCTTCGGTCAGCATAAAGTTTTCTGTATGCTAAGGTGTAGCTCCCACAATACCAAACATGAAGGGTTTCCGTTATGTTTTTTGGGACCCCTAAAAAAAAATTTAAACTTTTTTTTTTTTGAAATTGCGCCTCGGTGCCCGTTTTTTGCGACAAAAAACTTTTTTTCACTAACACCCCGGATGTCAGTAGGGCATTTTTTTCGGGCTGAAATTTTACTTTTTTTCGCTAGCAGTTTGGAATGCATGTGACTTTTTTGATCACTTTTATTCCATTTTTTAAGTGATGTAAAATGACCAAAAAACACAATTTTGGCGTTTGGAATTTTTTTTCTCCACTGGTGGGCCCCAAGAATCAACTTTACTGGGGGGCCCCAAGAATCAACTCCATTGATAGGCTCCAGACATCCCATTTCAATACTGACTGTAGCAGTAATTCATCACTAGCAGTCTATAAACCAAAATCTCCAGTGCAGTGCTGAAAAATCTGCCCTGAATCAGCAGAGTATTGAAAAGGTAAGTACTGTATTTTATTGTCATATTAAGACACAGGCGGTCATCTTTTTTCAACTACTACACAAAAATACAGTTTAAGTTACACAGGTAGTGTCTGATAGAACTAAATTCCATGGATGGAAAATGGCCTCAAAAACAACTCTACAAGTTGTTTGCTGAAGAAAATACTGCAGGAGTAAATAATGGCAAAACAGCACAACCAAAAATACATTCTAGTTTGTGGAGGGCTCAATAGTCTATTATTAGCTAATTCCTGAGCAAGTCATTTTTAGCATTAAAGAATGCAGCCTAAATCAAGAAGTGCAGGTAAACACAGGCAAGACTGCCTATGTTCTGTAAAAATGTTGTATCATGCATTATGCTTACTAGGGCTTGTATATATTGTTCTACACAGTCAAGCATGGTTTCAAGAAACATGTACAAATAAGGCTAGGTGCACCATAACGTTGCCTGTTTTAGTATATTTGGTTGGATAATTGGAAACAGTTCTGCTCAGGCATATGAAACCATGGGTCCTGCTTCACATCTAGGTTGTTGTTTTTTTGTTCTGCTATAGAAGCTAAAAATTGAAAATATTGGTGATTCCAGATCTGCTACATGATGGACACTGGGACCAAATGGACTTCATTGACCATAATGGGGTTCATCTGGTTTCAGTCATGGTGTCACTTTTTTTAATGGAAATATAACAAATCATGCTATGCTATCTTTTCCCGTCAATTTTGACGGAACCCGCAGTGGACGCTCCCAACGAAACCAATAAAGACGTGAATCGGGCTTTACAGAATACATTTGGCCATTAAAGTCTATGAACACATCAAGAAATTTCTCTGTTATATGCTAGTTGTGCACACAGGACGCGGAATGGAGGTTTCCTGCTTAGAAATGCAATTTAATGGATATACTAGAAATTTACATTCTCTACTGATGCCACATTCAAAAAAAGGTCCCTGTATATTCCATCAAGAGGGAATTCTTGCATTTTCATGTTGTTTCAGTCAGTAAAACGTCTTATTAAACCCTTCACAGTCAAATATTTTCTTTTCATGTCAAATCAAATAATCTTAATTAAAAATTAATACAAAACCAAATTTCTGTTTACAGAATACACAACACAGTCCTTGGGAGCAGACTACCTGCCACTGAGGAGCAGAACAGGCTTGGTACAGATGAGCAGCTCTGCTCTATAATAGGTAGAATACCAGTAAGCTAATCTACTTTTTCTTTCATGTCTTAGCAATAAATGGATTCATTTCATGCATAACTGCAGTCGATACTTAGGAGATGTGATGCATAGCAACCACCCAGAGACTCTTACAGATAAGTCCTTAGAAGGCTCCATGGGAACAGCTGATGTCATTGTGATGTCTTCACACTAACCTATTGATTTCAACCTCGGGAAGAGTGCAAACCTGGAGACAACGGCTGTTTAGCGTTTCATCTACTTTTAGAATTGTCAGTGTTATAAATCTGAATAATATGACTATATAATGTTATGTCCTAAATCCTGTGCTATATAGAAAGGTTTATGAGATCAGACTTCACATTATCCTCTGACACCTTGCAGTAAAGCATGATAAATCACCTGGAAAAAAACAGCAGTTACATTTAACAATATAGCCAATATCCACCTAATCCTGAAAAACAAGCGCTCGCACGGATCCTTTGAATCTTTATACACAACACTGATGTCTTCTGCTAATCCCTCTATCTGCTCTAGCAGGTTTCATTTTTAGTATTCTGTATCATCTCCTTTAGACAGAACACAGGCTTAGTAACTTTTATATAATCCTCAACTCCTCAAGGATCAACCTCCTGAAATATACAAGTCATCCTCAAGCTCACTCAGTTAACTTCTGGAACCAGTTATTGCAAATATTATATAGGGTTTCTGCATGTTATTTGTTATGAAGGGTACTACTACTTACAGAAGTAAAAGAGTTTAGGTTGGGCCATCAATATTTTATCAGGAGGTTCAACTTCTGGGAGTGGGACCCCTAACTTTCATCAGAATGAAGGGATTGTAGAACTGGCACAACTTTACTGCTTATTCAACAGTTGATACATACATTCATCTCTACCTAAAACATCAATGAATGGGGTTGAGCTGTGGTATGAGGTATTGCCAAATGTACAGATGTAACTGCATAAACTAAAACAAGGATTCACCTTTTATTTCTGATATTCATCAGGTTCCAGCTGCTTGGACCCTCACCAATCAAATGGCCTAAGCTAAGGACAGATAATAAAAGGGTATTTCCATCTCATTGATTAGCTTTTAACATGTAGGCAAAGGTATATAAAGTCTATTATAAAATACATTGTTTTTCTGATTTTGCTGCCCAAAGTTAGAGCAGTTCTTCTCTCCCGCTTGTTTACAAGTAGTGATGAGCGATTGTGTCAACTATCATTATCGATTCGATAGTCGATATCGGCAATTATCATGATGATATCCGATAGTCGATAACAGATTATCTCCGATGACCATTAAAGTCTAATGGTCACCTTCATTCTTATACCCAAACAGGGCTGGAGAAACTGGAATTAACATCCACAACAGTACCACAACATGATCCACAAATTAAAAAGTGCCAGAAGGCAGTATTATTTGAACCATCATTTTACTTGAACTGGACATTGACTATTCCTGTCCTGTACCACAGCATGACCCTCAAACCTGCATGACCCACAGATTAAAAAGTGCCGGAAAAAGGAGTCTTTGAACCACCATTTTAGTTGAACTGGACATTGACTATACCTGTCCTGGGCCACAGCATGAGCCCCAAACCTGCATGACCCCCAGATTAAAAAAGTTCCGGAAAAAGGAGTCTTTGAACCACCATTTTAGTTGAACTGGACATTGACTATGCCTGTCCTGGACCGCAGCATGACCCTTATACCTGTCTGACCCACAGATTAAAAAGTGCCAGAAAAAGGAGTCTTTGAACCACCATTTTAGTTGAACTGGACATTGACTATACCTGTCCTGGGCCACAGCATGACCTCCAAACCTGCATGACCCTCAGAATAAAAAAGTGACGGAAAAAGGAGTCTTTGAACCACTATTTTAGTTGAACTGGACATTGACTATACCTGTCCTGGGACACAGCATGAGCCCCAAAGCAGCATGACCCCCAGAATTAAAAAGTGCAGGTAAAAGTAGTCTTTGAACCACACTTTTAGTTGAACTGGACATTGACTATACCTGTCCTGTACCGCAGAATGACCCTCAAACCCGCTTGACCCACAGATTAAAAAGTGCTGGAAAAAGGAGTCTTTGAACCACCATTTTAGTTGAACTGGACATTGACTATACCTGTCCTGGACCACAGTATGACCATTAAACCTGTCTGACCCACAGATTAAAGGAGTCTTTGAACCACCATTTTAGTTGAACTGGACATTGACTATACCTGTCCTGGGCCACAGCATGAGCCCCAAACCTGCATGACCCCCAGATTAAAAAGTGCCGGAAGAAAGTAGTCTTTGAAGCAGTATTTTAGTGAACTGGACATTGACTATCCATATCCTGTAACGCAGCATGACCCAAAAATCTGCACAGGTGCCGTTATGGACCATCAGCAGAAAATTTCGTAATAAGAAATAAACTATATTAAAAACAACTCGTTTTAAAATACTACTGCTGCTAGAGCTACTTGCCATTCTACTGGTGACATTGTTCCACCGTGACATTAGAATGTGAAGCAAACGAAACAGATGTCCCCAGTAGGTCAACGAGGCCTGTCTGAAAATCCTACATTCTACTGTCAAGTGGGTTGAAGGAAATTACTGATCAAGGTGGTTGAGGCTGTAAACGTGAATCACGCAGCTTCAGCTAGCAGAGCCGGAGTGGCCGTGACTGGGAGGATGAGGAGGTAAGACTGCTGGATGCTGGTTGCATTAATCACTGAAAAACAGATTAGCGACGCTGTTTGTTACTGAGATTCACAGGGCCCTGACCCAGTGATGACAGGCCTGACGGTCCTGCAACCGAAGATCCGCTGGCTTGCGTGTTGTCACCAGCACTGGAAGGAGCACCTTCTCTCGTACCTCTACTTCCATGTCCTACACCCCTATTTGCTCGTTTACCACCTGCATGTCTCTCCATGTTCAGAAAGTTATAAATTTAAAAAGGTATGGAAGAGTTTTTGACAGTCTCTTATTGAAAGATGGCAAATCACAGCTATTCTTAAATCCCTCTAATTTCCAACAGCCAACTAGGATTAGAAACAGAATTGTTTCTATCGAATACCTGTGAAATGCGGTCTGGTGGAAGAACCATAAGACAAAATCAACAGTGTTCTTCCTTCAGTCCCAGGGATTTACAACTGCCCAGTAGGACTAGGAATTGATAGTTTTCAACAAACTATCATACAAGTGCGCTATCTGCGCCAAACTGAGATTCACCGAGCGCAATAAAACTATTCAAAAGTTACACGGATGAGAAATTGCGTTTTTTGCAGCAATGACAAATGAGAACAGTTACTAGAAAATTTTTCTATCAAAATTGTCGTACAACGTGGCTATTTGAAAAAAACTGGGGCCGCACCATGTGCAATACAGCTATTTAAAAGTTATACAGATAACAAAAGGTGGTTTTTGCACCAATTAAATACACCAACAGTTACTACAAAATTTCTGTATCCAAATTTAAGTACAAGGTGGCTATTTGAAAAAAACTGGGGCGCACCAAAGTGCAATACAGCTATTTAAAAGTTATACGGATAAGAAAAGGTGGTTTTGCACCAATTAAATACACCAACAGTTACTAGAAAATTTCTGTATCCAAATTTAAGTACAAGGTGGCTCTTTGAACAAAACTGGGGCGCACCAAAGTGCAATACAGCTATTTAAAAGTTATACGGATAACAAAAGGTGGTTTTTGCACCAATGAAATACACCAACAGTTACTAGAAAATTTCTGTATCCAAATTTAAGTACAAGGTGGCTATTTGAAAAAAACTGGGATTCACAAAATAAAAGGTACAATTTCACCTCAGGTGCGAGGTGTGCTGACCAAAAAGTGTTTAAAAAAATGCCATTTCAATGCAGGTTCAAAGCAGAGTCTGGGCTGCACAATATACACCCTCCTTTCCAAAGGGTGTCTGTCTGTCCGCCACCCCCCCTCCTCCCCTCCCGCAGCTGTACAGCGCTAGATTCTTCTTTATAAGTCTATGTTTAACTAACTTAGATCTGAAATTCTCTTATCTGCCTATATTCTAATTTTCACAACTAAAAGCATAGTTGTCTGTATGAATAAAGATAAGAACTGTATCTCTGAGCTGAACTGTATTGAGAGACACGCAACACACGTCTTGCTCTAGTGTTAGACACTGAAGACTGATGCTGAACAGGAAACGCTGTTCTATGCAAAACGAGGTCATGTGATTTTTCCAGCCAATGACAACCATAGACATCAGTCATGACGTCACACACCCAGCTCACCCTGCTCTACGCTCTAAGCTGATTTGCTGGCTTCCAAAATGACAGGAAGCGCCGAAAGTGGCGCGATAGTAATAGATTATCTGCAGATTGACACCTAAAATATTGCGTGATTGGAGATTTCAGATCAGCCTAAAAATTGTGCCGATTTCAACTTTGTCGATTATAATCGCTCATCCCTATTTACAAGCGCTTCCCTAGGCTACCAACCAGCTCTCTCTGCTCTAGTAGCCATGGCCGGGATGGTGAAGTCACTCCCTACTGTGTATTATCAGAAGGATGGAGCCTCTCAGTCTCTGATCTTATCTTTCTACTGAGAAAAACTTAAACCATTAACATTACTGACCTGGGAGCAGTCCTGTACCATCCTGTTAGGTCTTCAGAGCACATTTGTGTTGTCTTGGTTCACGCCGCGGTCCCTGGCATGGACCGTCGGCGTGTCCATGCCTGCCTTGTCTCTACTGCTGGTCCCTGAGCGGGGGCCGCGGCAGCCTGTGTCCCCGCTGTAGTATACTTGCCCATCCTGGTTCCTATCCTTGCTGCTTCAAGCACACGTGTCCAGTGGTGGTGCCCACCGACACTTAGTACTCACCAACCCTCGTTTCTGTTTCCTACGGTCCAATGTGCGCACTGTCACCTCCCAGGGCACGCACGCAAGAGCTTTCTGCTATTTCAAGGGACAGTGTCCCAATTGCCTGCCTCTTGACCTATGACTCCTGGCTATAAGAAAAACTTGCTGCACTTGCTCCAGGGTCAGTTTATTGTATTGTATTGTCCATCTGAGCTCCTGACCTACTCCTGGGTTCTGCTGTTCAAGACTTAACCCCTGAGATGCCTGGTTCAGTTCATGCTGTCCATCAGAGCTCCTGATCATCTGGCTGTCATCTGCTGCTCTAGCACCTGTTTATTCCTGCTGTTACCTGTCATTGCACCTATCCAGTTACCTGCTGTATTCCTGCTGTTGCATCAGCCCATTTACTCCTGCTGTTCCTGACGTTATACCTGTCTCCTACCCACCTGGGACCTGTAGTCCTTCCACAGCTATTTACTTGCTAACATCGCTCTCAGTGTGCGGTGTCCCTGTTCTGCACCTCGGCTGTCACCGCAGGTAGCCATGTCAGGGGTAGCGACCTTGGGGTTCTCCGCAGCAAAAATCCATCCAACCTTGTGGAGGGCTGGTGTGAAGACCGGGGGCCCCTAAGGCTCCGCTCCCTGGCATTTGTCTCCACTTATACCATCTGGTCCACGGTGGTGACAGTGGATCCACTCCTGCTAACCGCCGAATGACGTGTCAGTGCCTACTGTCATCGCCGGATCGTTAAGTGTGTAACTACATGAAAAATAACAGCTAACAGTGGGTCTTTGCAGTTTTTTTCTCTCATTAAAAGCTTCTCTCATAACTGACATTTATAGCCAAACATCCTGCTTTGACAGTATCACTGTTTTTCACAACTCCTCTATCATCAATGTCCTTCTAACAGGCATAGCTAAGAATAGGAGCTAGCAGAGCTGAAATGTCAGTCACTGCTGCAGATCCGCCCACAACCTGCACAAGTAGTGGGAGCCTGAAGAGGCTATAAAAAAATCAAAACAGCCAGGTGCAACCCCTTGAATAATTTAACATTGATATAAATTTATATGGTCTTTATATTTAAACAGGACCTATAGTCTCTACTGACGTGTCTATTCTAATTAATGATTAAATTTCCCATTCAATAAAAATATTGGAGAATCTTTTCTTTATATTTTGTGTAATTATTCTGTTATTATTCCTAGCAATTTACTACTAAATTGTGAACTAGTTATTACTAACTTGGGGTGTGCAACTGCATAGGCTGACATTGTTCAATGAGTGCTGACAGAATTAGCATATGCAGGGAAACACCTATTTGACAACTGGAATAATAACACCCACTTGACTTTTTAGAATACAGTTCTTGAAGAAATAAGAGAGGAATGGCACAACACAAAGTTATAAGAAAAGAGATGCTCCAGAATTATTTAATGGAAAGCACAGATATTCACTGAAATAGGTTCTCTTTAACATAATGTTTACTACAGCAGTGATGTTAATATTAGTAGTGACTTTCATTGCTCTTTAAAATGCAATTGTGCTGTCAGTACTTGTTATAGCAAAGGAGGTTTTCTTTAGAACTAGAGGAAAGCATAAAGTGGCGTAGAGATTGCACTTACGTCTGGACTCTGGAGCCTTTATGAATACTGTAAATTCTGTATTGTATTTTAGAGGGCCCATTTTGCATTGGTGCCTAATAGCCTAATTTTATGTCTCTGCCTCAGAAGCTTTGTCTCATACCATTTTATCTTCTGAACCCCTGCCTCATCCCACTACATAACAATGTTAGATTGAACTCCTCTTATCTTCACTATGTTTTGTCCTTTATTTCAGTACTGACCGCTATAACTGCCAGGAGCCAGATGTATTAGCTAAGTGATATTTAAAGTGGTATTCCTATCACACACATTTATGGCATATCCACAGGAGAAAATATATGCCATACATGTGTTGTATAGCATTACCCTTTTAAAAGGCAGTCCCATAGATCACACGCAGTGCATAACCAAAACACATAAGCATGTGTTTGTTCTCTGTGATTGGACTTTTTAATAAATCTTCAATAAACAGTTTGGAGTTTAATTCTTTAGCCCTTTAACGACCGCCCGCTGACTTTTTACGTCGTTTGTCTGCAGCGACATCTTTTGGCATCGCTACAGACAAAGGGGTTTAGCAGCACCCAGAACTGCAGCAGCGCTGTGAGCAGAGCTGTAATTCACAACCCTGTTCCCAGCGTAGCTCCTGCAAGTGCCAGGTAGTGGGGGAAATCTCCGTTCCCCAGTGATTAACCCATTGATTGCCGCGGTCCATGACCGCAGCGTAATCAAAAGGCTTTCCCCTGCTCTGTCGGGTGATCAGGACAGTCAGCCCTGGAGATTTAGAGTAGCCCCAGGGCTGTCTGTGTAAGACGCCAGCGATCAGGGCAGACTGTGTGTTGCCTTGATTGTTGCCTGTGTCAAACTGACCCAGATTATATATTATATTATTGATTATGCTAATAC
This sequence comes from Phyllomedusa bahiana, assembly GCA_025379985.1. Taxonomy (NCBI): domain Eukaryota; kingdom Metazoa; phylum Chordata; class Amphibia; order Anura; family Hylidae; genus Phyllomedusa; species Phyllomedusa bahiana. The sequence goes on from JAODAL010031463.1 coordinate 15,297, forward strand.
ATTACTAAGTGTAAAAAAAATAAATAATGTAAAACAGTTATTGCCTTCATGGGATTTAAAAAAAAATAAAAAGTGTAAAAAATAAATAATAAAATATAAATAAATATTAAATAAAAAATAATTGTGCATACATTACACAAAAAAAAACAAACAACAACACATATTAGGTATCCACATGACCAAAATAACCTGTAGAATTAATCTAACACGTTAAAGGAGTATTATCGTTTGAACTGTTCGTGCTCTACAGCTAATTCTCTGAGATTGAATTTGAAATCCAGGGGCAAGTCTCTTCTCTCAGCAGGCGTGTCTCTCCTCCCAGGAGGCGTGTCTCTCCTCACTGAAGAACTGTGACATCATCATTTTGTACGAAGCAGAAGGTTGTCTGGATATAAGAGCTCTGTAGCCTCCTGCATGCTTCTTATGTCTGCAGCCTTCAGGCTCCACAAGCTTCTTGCTGTGCTATATGCAGTTATACACACAGCCTGAACTGATGAGACATGTGAGGAGTGTACACTGCCCCTTCCCTCCTCCCCTTCTGTTACCAGACAGGAGACTGGTTTATATGGAGCAAAGCACACTGCCCTCCTACCCTTCTCTCCCCCTGTTAACAGGCAGGAGACTCTATAATACTGTGTTATATGAGGGGATCTGTGACTTAAAAAGGCAGTAATTGCCCAGATCATTCACCCTAGAGCTGGGAGATGTATACAGAGCCAGAAGACCTTGGTTTCACTATAGATTTTAACAGCTCAGAGGAGAGAAAACACAGAGTGTGCAGGCAGCCAATCACAGCGCAGGGGCGTGGCTGGGGCGTTTCCTGTCTGGGGCATATCCCAACAGGCTGAATGAAATGTCAGCCAGCCAGTCACAGGGCAGGGGCGTGTCTAGGAGGCGGGATCCGGCCAGGGGGCGTGTCCAGACCAGCAGCAGCAGAAACAGAATACAGATTTACAGAAAAGCTCATATCTGCTAAACCAAGTGACAGAGGTAATGCAAACCAATTACAAAAGTTCTTATTTTTACTGTCCCCATAATCTGAGACATGATCTTTGTAACGATAAAACCCCTTTAAGTGTGAAATGTGAATGGTAAAAAAAAAAATATTAGAAATATTGAAAAGAAGTTCTGCAATAATTTAATGAACTTAAACTATTCCCACAAAAAGTACAACTTGTCCCAAATAAAATGAGGCCTCATACAACTGCATCATTGAAAAAGTAAAAAAGTTATGACTGTTGAAACGCAAGGATGCAAAAACTAAAAAAATGTGCTGCTCATTAAGCACTTTGTAACGGTCTCGGACGTAGAAGTGGATCCAATGGACCACTACAAGCGATGGTGTAAGCCACGCCAGGGAGCGGAGTCTAAGTAGGTCCCGGTTTTCACCAGAGTCTGCCGCAAAGCGGTATGGACTTGCTGCGGCGGGAGTCTACCAGGTCGCTACCCCTGATGTGACTTGCTTGCGATGGCAGCCGAGGTATAGCGTGGTGCAGAATCGTAAGACGGGCTCGTAGTCGAGGACAGGCAAAGGTCAGGACAGGTGGCAGAGGTTCGTGGTCAGGAGACGGAGGCAAATGGTATGGTACACAGATCAGAACAAGATGATAGGGAACGCTTTCTCTAAAGGCAAACGCACTAAAGATCCAGCAGGGAGTGGGCAGAAGGTAATATAGAGGCAGCGCCCGGCAATTAGCCAATTACCGGTGCACTGGCCCTTTAAATTTCACAGAGCCGGCGTGCGCGCGCCATAAAGCACGGGGACGCACGCGCCAGGCAGCAGGAGGCTGCTGAGAGACTGGAGCGTGGCCAGGTGAGCAGTGGCGCGCAGGGGGACGAGTGAGCCCGTCGCCCGACACCCAGGCAGCGGCGGCACTCGTCCTGGTAGCGGGGGCACTGACAGGGCTGCGACGGCGCCCGCAGCCCGAGTTGCGGGCTCCGGCGCCGTTTGCAACAATACCACCAACCCCTTAGCCCTCCACTTTTTCCTGTCCTGGAGGAATTTCTGCACGAACTCACGGTCCGGGATGTTGTCCTCTGGCTCCCATGATCTTTCTTCATGCCCAAACTCCTTCTAGTCGATAAGGAAATGCCGCTTTCCCCTGATGGTCTTCATATCCAGGATTTCTTTTACAGCGAAGATGTTGGTGGACTCCGCTTCGGAAGACGGAGGGGCAATCCTCTGGGAAAAGTGGTTCAGGACCACAGGTTTCAACAAGGGGACATGGAAGGAGTTGGGAATACGCATGGTCGGTGGGAGCCGGAGTTTATAGGCAGCCGGGTTGATGCGACTGAGTACTTCAAATGGTCCTACGTACCAGGGACCCAGTTTGTAAGAGGGGATCTTTGGCTGGATATATCTGTCCGAAAGCCACACCTTGTCGCCAGGGGAAAAAACTGGGGAGGATCTTCTATTTTTGTCCGCTTGGACCTTCATGCGTGTGGACGCATGCTGCAGAGACTGGCGCGTCTGATTCCAAATGGACAGCATATCTCGGGCCAAAGTATCCGCTGCCGGCACCTCAGACGGAGAAGACAATGGTAACGGAGGGCTGGGATTCTGGCCATACACAACAAAAAATGGAGAGGTACCAGTGGATTCCGAATCGAGGAAGTTATGTGAAAACTCTGCCCAAGGAAGTAAACTAGCCCAGTCATCCTGTAGGGCCGAAACAAAGTGCCGCAAATAGCCCCTCAGGATCTGATTGATTCTCTCCACTTGGCCGTTCGTCTGCGGGTGGTAGGCCAAGGAGAAATCCAGGTTCACCTGCAACCGAGAGCAGAGAGCCAGCCAGAACCTCAACACGAATTGGACCCCCCGATCCGAGACAATATGCTGGGGAAGTCCGTGTAGACGGAAGATGTGGAGAAAAAACTGGCTGGCCAACTGGGGGGCAGATGGTAGACCTGGCAAAGGGATAAAGTGCGCCATCTTCGAAAAACGGTCCGCGACCACCCAGATGACCGTGTTGCCTGAGGAGGGAGGAAGATCCGTGATGAAATCCATTGCCCCATGAGACCAAGGGGCCCTGGGGATGGGCAGAGGCTGGAGCAAACCCACGGGTTTGTGGCGAGGGGTCTTGTTACGGGCACAAGTAACGCAGGACTTCACAAATTCCTTTATGTCCCTCGCAAGCTCCGGCCACCAGTAAAAATGGGAGATTAGGAGGAACGACTTGCGTGCTCCTGGGTGACCGGCCACTAGAGAACAGTGTACCCATTTCAAAATTCTCCTGTGGAGCGCAGGACGGACGTAAGTCTTCCCTGGAGGCACCTTTCGAAGATCCACCGGAGCCGCAGAGATCAGGCGCTCGGGGGAAATTATATGCTGGGGCACGCCCTCCTCCCCCAACACATCGGAGACACTGGAGAGCGCATCGGCCCTGACGTTCTTCTCTGCCGGTCGAAAATGTATCTGGAAGTCGAAGCGCTAGAAGAAGAGGGACCACCTGGCTTGACGTGGATTGAGGCGTTGGGCCGATTGGAGGTATTGAAGATTTTTATGGTCGGAGTAAATGGTGATGGGATACCGTGCTCCCTCCAGAAGATAACGCCATTCCTCTAAGGCCAGCTTGATAGCCAGCAACTCCCGATCCCCGATGGTGTAATTTTTCTCTGCTGAGGAGAAGGTCTTGGAGAAGGAGGCACAGGTGACCATCTTGCCCTTAGGTCCCTTCTGCGTAAGAATTGCGCCTGCCCCGACCGAGGAGGCATCCACCTCCAGAAAGAATGGCTTCTCAGTATCAGGTCTGGTCAGGACGGGCGCGGAGGCAAATGCTGCCTTAAGCTGAACAAATGCCTTTTCGGCCTCTGGCGGCCACTGCCTAGGGTTGGTGTTCTTCTTAGTAAGCGCAATGATAGGCACCACCAATGTAGCATAGTGCAGAATAAACTGTCGATAGTAATTAGAGAAGCCCAGGAAGCGTTGAATGGCTCGTAGACCCACCGGCCTAGGCCACTGCAAAACGGCCGACAACTTGGCAGGATCCATCTGTAGCCCGCGGTCCGAGATGACGTAACCAAGGAACAGGAGGCTGGTCTGGTGGAAGAGACATTTCTCTAATTTGGCATAGAGGTGGTTGGCACATAGCCGCTCCAACACCAGGCGGACATGGGAGCGATGAGTCTCCAAATCAGCAGAAAACACCAAAATGTCGTCTAGGTAGACCACGACACAAGTATAGAGGAGATCCCGGAATATATACTTTACAAATTCTTGGAAGACTGCTTGGGCTTGCACAGACCGAAGGGCATGACGAGGTACTCAAAGTGACCATCCCGGGTGTTAAAAGCAGTCTTCCACTCATCCTCCTCTCGAATGCGGATGAGGTTGTAGGCCCCTCGCAGGTCCAATTTGGAGAAAATCTTTGCTCCACGAAGCCGGTCAAACAGTTCTGTGATCAATGGTAAGGGATAGCGGTTTTTCACAGTGATTTTATTAAGTCCCCGATAGTCGATACAAGGCCGCAGGGAGCCATCTTTCTTCTGCACAAAGAAAAATCCTGCCCCGGCAGGAGAGGATGATTTGCGTATGAAGACCTTCTGAAGGTTTGCCCGAATGTAGGTTGACATGGCCTGGGTCTCCGGCACCGACAGCGGGTAGAACCTGCCCCTGGGAGGACTGGTTCCCAGCAGTAGGTCAATCGGGCTGTCGTAGGGGCGATGAGGCGGAAGGGTCTTGGCCTGCTTCTCAGAGAAGACGTCCGCATAATCCCGGTATTCCATGGGCAGACCTGGCAGAGGCCTGGAGGACTGTTGGAATTAAGCGGAGCGCACCAGGCGTGGTGCCACCAGGCAATGGTTTTGGCAGTCAGGACCCCAGCGCACGACCTCGTCTGTCTTCCAATTGAGCATAGGGGCATGGCGCTGCAGCCACGGAAGCCCCAACAGGATCGCTGAGGAAGATCGAGACAGCACTTTTCAGGCGTTCGGCTTAAGGGGTTAAAGCAGCATAGCCTTGAAAACTGGATTCTATGCTTTTCCTTTTGGATTTTTCTGAGCTTTTGTTTTAAGCATTGCCAAGCGCGGCACAACTGTGATTTCGACTACCAAGTGAGTGAGCCGATTATCTTTCTTTTTTTCTTTTCTGACCAAGGTTTGATATGTTTAAAAAACTACAATCTGTATTAGACGTGACTCAGGTAGGTGTTCCTATAACGACAACTCATTAATAAAGACCCCCAATATTATGATCAGTAAGGTGCCAAGCCGTTGGTTCCCCATTGATGAGACGCTTATCACCTAATCTGTCGATAGGTCATAAATTGCGATTATAGGAATACCCTTTTAAAGTACTTTTCAATCCCATTTTCCATAGAAGAGATTGACAGAAAGTGTTAATTTTTTTCCTGCAGCTTTAAAGCTGGTAAAATAAAGCATTGCCCAGCGCTCCTTTGAAGGGAACATATAAGGTGGTTTATGCTACCATACTTGTGAGCAGGATGTGATAGAGGGAGAGAAGATGAGCTCTATGATAAATAGGTTCATATGATTCTTAGTAAAAAGCTAGAACAGAAAGTAAACGTACTGCCTGCTCCACCCATATACAGTGAATTACGATTTATACTCTACACAGACTAATACAGGAGTTTTCCTATCTGGCTGTTTTAAAGAGCATGCTCTTCACAGCCAGCTTCCAACACCCACTTCCTGTTTAGGCTGTGGGCAGTTCTGCAGCAGTGACTGACACTTCTGCTCTGCTATTCTTAACTGAACCTGTCAGAGGAAACTTGGTGATGGAAACTTTTTAACAGCATGGCACAAGGCTACATAGCTCTAAAGAGTTAAAGTTTGTCAAAGATAAGCAGCTCTTGTGCTGCTGATAAGAAACAACAGGGAATACTACAAATTCTATATGAACAGAGGATTTAAACAAACAATGTCACTGCAATAATAATCCCTGTTAAAAACATAACTTTTACTAACTTCTTAAATATTAAATATCTTAACCCCTATATATTACCACTACATACCTAGATGATACAGTCATACTGTGCACTGTCCGTCAGTGGAGTAATCGCCCCGATAAGAGCGGCTCCGCTTAATGACAGGCAATGTCACTACATGCGTGTAAAACACTTTTATATCCCAGCTATCCCGACGCGTTTCCCCCGTACTGTATTAGGGTTCATCAGGGGATTCTAAATTCGCTGTGGAAAAAGAATACGCTATATACAACGCATATACTACAACACATGTACTTCCCATTCAGGTTGGATAAGTGAATCGATACTTAGCTTAAGTGCTGCCGGGTATAACGACGATGAATCCCGCAGCTCCTCTAGCATGCTGGCACCCAAGATAAGAGGGATACAGAGAGGGATTGTTCTCTGTATCCCTTATATGTCTTAAATGACCCCGCAAATGTATGTAATATACCAGATTCAGTGTTTGCACTTAGATGGTAATGATTTTTGCCCGTTTCCAGGGTTCCCATTGAGTATGTATGCAGAATTTCAATGCTCCATGGTTATCCGGCGTTAGGATATTCTGCTGCGCATGTCCCCGGAAGTGAAATGCCATTCACTTTCCGGTTAGCAAACAGCCGGAATCGACACTGAGCCATATGCCGAAAAGCCGTCCACAAACCACGCGGCGCCCTGGCGTTCAGAATTGTACAATGCGCTTGTCAGGAAAGACACAGGTGCCGTTTCCTAACCAAACTCACGGAATCAGCGCCATATTTATAATCCCAGTACCTTAGAGTTCAGGTGCACTCCCAACTGCATCATGACTAGCAGCCACACCAGTCATAAGGCTTGGCGAATGTACCCTTTAATGACGCCACTTCATCTGCCATGATGTATGGTGATAAAAGGACTCAATTGTGGCGGACATCTGTGAATGATTTACCGAGCAAAATACATAGCATACATAATTTGGACACGGCTTAAAGCGGAGCCAAAAAAACGAAAACGGGGTACAAAAAATTCATTGGTCCTCAGCTGACATAAATTATCAATCTGTAGGCAATCAATGAATTTGGATGAATATTAATGATATGATACTGATTCCATATTCATTGGTAAGCTTGAAGAGATCATAGTGGTCTCTGGAAAGAGTTGGAAACTAACCAAAGCATGTGAACAGATACAAAGGCAGAGTCTATTCAATAAAGCAACAAATTGCAAACGTCTCATTTAGGCCCTTTGGTTGAACAGAATCCATTCGGTGAAATCCATTGGCCTCCTTAACACAGAATTAGTCTATCACATTCATCCTCCTCTAGGGGATGGTCTTACAACTTCTAAAACACAAAAAGCGCAAGCAGAGAGTCCCATTCTCCATTATGATGTTCCCACACTTGTCGTAGTTACTGGTGTGTCTCTTTCTATTTCGGTATGTCCCCAGATGTTTCGCCACCCTCTTTTAAATGTTCTCCTTTGTTTTTTCCAAATATAATTTGAGGTGGGCAGGGGCATATACACATTATAAACTACTCCTTCTGTCCTACAATTGGCATAATTCAAGGGTTAAATAAAGAATTGGCATTCCATTTGATGGCACTTGTAAGGATTTGGTTTGTTGTACATATGGGCTGGCTACACCATCTCTGGCCCACATTTTAACATGCCCATCGGTTTCCTTTCTAACCAGGTGCACTTGAGATGGGTATTGGTGTTAATAGTGGCTATGGACCAGCTGTTTTTGATGGATTAACTTCCGATAAGTTATCGAGGGCGGTTTGGAGGAAGATATCACCTTCTCGTCACTGGGTCTAACATCAAGATACCCAATATTTGTTTGAGGATCATGATTATTTAAATTTCTATATCAAAGGTCTGCAACTATACGTGCTCCATTGGTCTCTTTATCTACCTGGGGCTTGCCCTGTAATAGAGGTTGTCCTATTTTGTTTTGTGTGCATGCCTAAGGCTGATTCCAGGACTTTTGTAGGATATCCTCGATTGAGATTTCTCTCTCTCAAAATACCTGACTGTCTCCTAAAATCCTACTCTCTGGAGCAATTTCTCTTGACTCTCATAAAATTGACCCTTTCTGCGTTTTCCTCTCTTGCAGGGTAATGGATGGTTAAACTTGTTTCCAGTTGTAACAAGCTGTTAGTTGCTGTAGGTTTCCTATTATATCAATTATGAATGTTATCCATTCAGATCTTTGATTATAAGGAATCCAGAAAAGGAAAACATCTTCTTCCTGCATTTCAAATGTGAAGTGCATACGAATATTGTTTTTGTGAGTTGTGCAACAAACTCCCAAAAATGACATTTTGTACCTTCCCAGGAGAATGATGTGTCATCTGATGTACCTCCCCCAAAATAATATCTGGGGGGGGGCATTGGTAATCTCCGGTTGAGATATCAAGGTTAGCCTCCCACCAGACCAGGAAAAGAACAGATTTGCATATGCGGGGAGCGCAGGTGCTACTCATTGCGTCCCTGAGCTGGTGGAAGTCTTGTTGCCAAAAGACAAAAGTATTTATGCCGTAGTACAAATCAAGTAGTCTAATGACAAAAGCAATTATGGGCCTGATATTCTATACTTTTTGTCGGACAAAAAAAAAAAAATAAAAAAAAAAAAAAATAAAAAAATAAAAAAATAAAAATATATTCAACTGCCTGGGATGACCTTTTTCATGTGGAATATTTACTGTTTTGGCTTTCAACATCTATGGAGCCCAATAGTAGTTCTTTATTAACACTGATCCCCTTCTAGTCTACGCATAATTGATATGAAGTATCTCTTATGTAAGAAGGCAATGTAATTACGAAATCTGTAAGATGTTATCTATGCTAGATCCCTACATTTATGCGGAATTGATCCCACAACTGAGACTATGGGGTCTACCTTTAGTGGGGGTACAGCCTCTTATGTCTTTAGGGATCAGTAGAAAGTCGGTGGTTTTGGGGTGTCTGAAGGCATCATAAATTTAAAATTCTGTTTGTGATATAAGACCCATTTCTAAAACCTCCACGAAGTTTCCTCTTCTGTCTATAGTGAAGGCTGTTGTTGGATCCATAGGTAAGATATCATAATACCTTTTGTCCTTAAGCAGATCGTTACACATTGTTTGTACATGTCATGATTTATATGACTATGTTTCCCCCCTTTAGCGGAGGGTTTGATGTTAATAGACTTATCTCGTTCCATGCTGACAACGTTCCAATTCCTCTCTACGTGATTATTGGTGGTCATGGTAATCTCTGTTCAACTAGATCACGAAGTTCTTTTGAGGGGGGGACTATTTGGTAAAAATAATAAATCAATTTCATGTGTTCCAGCTGACTCGGGGGCATTCTCTACTTTTAAGCTTCAAATTTAGTTTGGTCCCTCTCTAATTTCTTCCTCCTCCATAAGGGACACTAGAGTGCGTATGCCTTCCAGATCCTGTGTAGTGACGCCCCCAACTGTTGGCATTCGATCTTAATCTTTGATTTTAAAAAATTTATGCCATTTGGCTTACTGCACAAATAGATGTACATCTTTGATCCATGAAAAATCACTATTTCTTGGTGGTGGGTACAAAGGTCAGACCCCTCTGTAGAATCTGTTAATTCTCTACTACTTAAGTTGGTCTATCTGTAAGATTAATTATCTGATGCTGATCTGGTGGTTGTTACTTCTGACGATTGTATCAGGCCAGATGCGGAGGCCTCCCACCCTCTAAAAAAAGGGGGCAGGTGTATTGGGTTGCTCAGAGGATGAGGAGGCATAATAATCCATATACTTCTCCCCTTCCTCCTGAAAATCTGGCGTGGTCCCACATTTTTAGATTAGTACCTTTGATCTTCCCCTAGATCTTGTAGTAGTTTGTGAGTTGTATCTGAAGATTCTGCGTCAGATGGACAATAATTCTCTAGGGTGGTGGTGGGCTTCAATTTTAAAAAAATATCCCTCTTTATCTTGGGTTGCAGCATGCTAGAGGACTGCGGGATTCATCGTCGTTATAAATTCCGGCAGCAATTAAGATATGTATGGTTTCACTTATCCCAACCTGAATGGGAAGTACAGGTGTTGTATGTTGTATATGCTTTGTAATATAGCGTATTCTTTTTCCACTGCGAATTTAGGAATCCCTGATGAACCCTTACTACAGTACGGGGGATAACGCGTCGGGATAGCTGGGATTAAAGGTGTGTATACACGCATGTAGTGACATTGCATGTCATTAAAAATTAAAGCGGAAGCGCTCTTTATCGGGGCGATTACTCCCTGCGGACTGTCGCACACAGTATCTGTATCATCTTTGGTTTGTAGTGGTACTATTTAGGGGGTTTTCAGTATTAATTATTTTAGCAAGTCTAGTAACAAGTTATGTTTTTACAGGGATTATTATTTTGCGTGACATTGTTTGTTTAAATCCTGGTTCATATGAATTTGTAGGATTATCTTTATATTATGGCTCAAGCTTTCTAAGTGGCCTGTGGATTAAAGAGAAATGGCGAACTGGAGGCAAGAGCAGTGTTTTTCAGATGTTGAGGTAGCGTAAGACCAAAGTGATTCTGCAGACTTGAGAGTTGGCTTTGAAAAAACTATATATACGGCTTACCGATCCAATATCAAATCTTGGTGGGGGCACAGACATTTGAGCTTATATCGAATTCACGTATTATACCTAGTGGACTTAGAATCTACTATAACACCTGCCATTATGATCACAGTCTGATTACTTTGTTGGTGTGTGGTGGAAACAGAAACTCATAGATAGTTCAGTAACGACTTATGAAAAATCTTATGAGAAAGAGGAAAATAAAAACATTAGATGTAACCTCCACAACGCTAAATAACTTGTATAGGAACAGCGTCAAATTTAGAGGGGACCTGGACTTTACCAGGAATGAGAACAAAGCCTTACACAACTCTATAGGAAAAATATCAGGACAGGACTAAAGGCACGGAAACGTAAAACAATATCTAAGGGACCTCCAAGGAATTTAAGAAGGGAGAGCCTTCAAATTTTTTTTAAAATTGAAGCCCACCACCCCTAGAGTAAGTAATTGATCATCTGACGCAGAATCTTAGATACCCTACTCACAAAACTACTACACAGATCTGGGGAGATCAAGAGGGACTAGTATCTAGAAAATGGGCGGACCACGCAGAATTCAGGGAGGAAGGGGAGGTATATATGGATTATTATGCCTACTCTTCTCTGGCAACTCCAATACACATTCCACCTTTTTTAAGAGGGATGGTGAGGCCCCGCATCTGGACCGAGACATCGTCAGAAGTAACAACACCAGTTCAGCATCAGATAATTAATTTACAGACTAGACAACTAAGTAGTAGGAGATCTTACAGAATTCTACAGAGGGGTCCTGACCTTTGTACCCACCCCAAGCTATATGATTGTTCATGTTCAAAGACTGACATCTATTTGCTGCCGTTAAAGCTCAATTGGCATAAATTTTTTTTAAAAATCAAAGATAGATAGAATTGCCAACAGTTTGGGCGCACGACACAGGATTTGGAAGGCATACGCACTTCTACGTGTCCCTTTGGAGGAGGGAAGAAAATTTGAGAGGGACAAATAAATTGAAGCTTCAAAAGTAGGAGACATGCCCCCGAGTCAGCTGGATACACATGAAAATTGATTTATTTTTACAAATAAGTTCTCAAATAGAACTTCGTGATCTAGGGCTGACAGAGATACCATTCCACAATAATCTCAGTAGAGAGGGAATTGAAGCGTTTGTCAGCACTGGAACGAGATTAAGTCTTATTATCTCAAACCCTCGATAAGGGGGGAATACATAGTCATATTAAATCAATGACATTGTACAAAACAAGATGTGTAACGATCTGCTTTAAGGACAAAAGGTATTATAGATATCTTACCTATGGTCCAACAACAGCCTTCACTATAGTACTAGAGAGGAATACTCGTGGAGGGTTTAGAAATGGGTCTTTATATCACAAAACAAGAATTTAAATTTATGATGCCTTCTACCCCAAATACACGATTTTACTCGATCCCTAAGAAGACTACCATAAGGGCTGTACCCCACTTAAAGGTAGACCATCTAGTCTCAGGTGTGGGATCAATTTACGCAAAAATTGTTGGGATCTACATAGATAACATCTTACAGGATTTCTTAATTACATTGCCTTCTTACATAAGAGATACTTCAGATCTTTTGCGTTAGACTAGTAGGGGATCAGTGTTAATAAAAGTACAATTGGGCTCATAGATGTTGAAGCCTATGCAGTAATATTCCACATGAAATAAAGGTATCCAGGCTGTTGATACTTTTTTGTCCACAAGAAGCTATAGATTTTCAGGCCCATAATGCTTTTGTCATAGGACTACTTGATTTTTACTACGGCATAATTACTTTGTCTTTGCAACAAGACTGTTCCACCAGCTCAGGGGCACACTGCAATGGGTAGCTCCTGCGCTCCCAGGAATATGCAAATCTGGTTACTGGGCTGGTGGGAGGGCTACCTTGATATCTCAACCGGGAGATAGGACCAATGGCCCCCCAGATATTATTTTGTGGGAGGTACATCGATACATCATCATTCTTCTGGGAAGGTACAAAATGTCATTTTGGGGAGTTTGTTGCAAAACTCAACAAAAAAAACATTATTCGGTATAGCTCATCACATTTGAGATGCAGGAGAGATGTTTACTTTTCTGGATGTCCTTTTTATCAAAGATCTGAATGGGTCAAACATTCATAGATATATATAGGATACATATACAGCAACATATACAGCTTGTTACACTGGAAAAATGGTACCATCCATTACCCGCAAGAGAGGAATACCGAAGGTCAATTTGGAGAGTCAAGAGATATTGCTCCAGAGATGAGGGTTTTAGGAGACAGTCAGGTATTTGTGAGAGAGATTTCTAATCGTGGATATCCTACAAAAGTCCTGGAAATCAGCCTTTAGGAATGCACAAAAATACAAAAATAGGACAACTCTCTTTACCAGGGCAAGCCCCAGGTAGATAAAGAGGACCAATGTGAGCACCACGTATAGTTGAACCTTTGATGATAGAAAATATTTAGAATGTAATCATTTTCCTCAAAAATATTGGGGGTATCTTGATGTTATAGACCAGGATCTAGAAGGATATCTTCCTCCAACGCCCCCTCGATAAAACTTATCGGAAGGGTAGATCCATCAAGACAGATGGTCATAGCCAATATACACCATACCTCTCAAGGCACTGGTTAGAAAGGAATTCGATGGGCATGTTTAAATGTGGGGCAGAGTTGTGTTGCCTGCCCATCATGTACAACAAAACCCAATTCCTTTACAAGTTGCCTACAAATGGAAAAGCAATTTCTTTATCCTGTGATTTTGCCAATTGTAGGACCCAGAAGGAGTCAGTTTATATGGTGTATATGCCCCTGCCCCACTCAAATTATATTGAAAAACAAGGAGAACATTTAAAAAGAAGGGTGGCGCGTACATCTGGGGGACATACGAAATAGAAGAGAAACACCAGTTAGCTGACATGTGTGGGAACATCATAATGGTGATGGGAATCTCTGCGCTTTTGGTTTTAGAAGTTGTAAGACCATCCCATAGAGGAGGGAGAAATGGGGATAGTCGAATTCTGTGTACGGAGGACAATGATTTACCGTATGTGATTTCTGTTAACATGGGCCTAAATGAGACTTTGAATTTGGTTGCTTTATGAATAGACTCTGCTTTGTTTCTGTTCACATTGCTTTGTTTTAGTTCGCACTCTTCACAGAGGACCACTATTGATTCTTCAAAGCTTGACCAATGTAATATGTATCAGTATCATATCTTTAATTATTCTTCATATATTCATTGATTGCCTTACATTTGATAATTTATGTCAGCTTGAGGACTAATGATGTTTGTACCCGTTATGTCGTTTTTTGGCTACCGCTTTTAAGCCCTGTGTTCAAAATTTATGTATGCTATGTATTTTTGCTCGGTGAATCATTCACAGATGTTCCGCCACATTAGTCCCTTTTATCACAATACATCATGGCAGATGAACGTGGCGTCATTAAAGGGTACATTCGCAAGCCTTTGACTGTGTAGGTGCTTGTCAGTGAGTGCAGTTGGGAGTGCACCTGTACTCTAAGGTAACTGGGATTAATAAATATATGGCGCTGGATTCCGGGAGTTTGGTTTAGGAAACGCACCTGTGGCGTCCTGTCATGCGCAGTGTACTATTCTGAACGCCGGGCGCCCGCGTGGTTTGTGCCGGCTTTCGGCACTATTTGGCTAGTGTCTGATTCCGGCTGTGCTCTAACCGGAAGTGACATGGCATTTCACTTCGGACATTCGAAGCGAATATCCGGAAACGGGATAACCATGAGCGTGAAATCTGCATTACATACTAATGGGACCTGGAAACGGGCATATAATCATAACATCTTGGGCAAACACTGGGGATCTGTATATTTTACATTTGCCGGGGGTCATTTAAGAATATATGGGATACAGAGACAATCCTTCTCTGTATCACCCCTTATCTTGGGTGCCAGCATGCTAGAGGAACTGCGGGGATTCATCGTCGTTATATCCGGCAGCACTTAAAGCTAAGTTATCGAATCACTTAATCCAACCTGAATGGGAGCAGTTACTGTGTTGAAGTATATGCGTTGTATATAAGCGTTATTCTTTTTCCACACGCGGAATTTAGAATCCCTGATGATCCCTAATACAGTACGGGGGAAACGCGTCGGGCTTAGCTGGGTATTAAAGGATGTTCTATACAGGCATAGTAGTGACATTGCCTTTGTCATTTAAAGCGGGAGGCAGCTCCTTTATGGGGCGTTACTCCTCTGCGGACATGTGCCACATTTGCTGTATCCATCTAGTATGTAGTGGTAATATATTGGGGTTAAGTATTAATATTTTAGCAAGTCTAGTAAAAGTTATGTTTTAACAGGGATTATTATTTGCAGTGACATTATAAGAAACAACAGGGAGTTACATCACCATCCCTGCCAGGGCTGCTGGAACAGAGAGAGGCGGTGGGTAACCCATTAAAGCGAGTGTAAGCAAGGAAAAAAAAAGAAAGCAAAATCAGATCAGCAATATATGTTAATATGTAAAATATTTGGTATATAATTGTCTTGAACACCCTAATCTTTCCCTGGCCTTACCTTGCCTAGGCAGAGCAGATGCCCCGAAAAGGGCGACCCTGAGCTCATACCTTATCCTGAGTGAACCATAGATAAATGGAGGGCAACAGGCAGATGGTAAATGGATGACAAACAGGCACCAACACAACAGAAAACAAATATAGAGGAATGTCAGGTGATCACAAAGTACCAAATCAGAAGACAGGAGGAAAGAAAAAAAGACCCAAAATTTCCCAAAAAGCCAGGGAGATCCAAGCAGCAATCGAAACAAACGTAAGCCTGGCTACAAAAGTAATCACAGGTGGAGACTGAGTCTCAGGAAGGGAATTAAATATCCTGGCCCTGTCAGTGATTGGTCCAGGTGCCTATCCCCTAATGCTCCGTACAGAATCCTGGCTGAGACGGCAAGAAACAGAATCTTAAAGGGGCAGTGGCACAGTGCTGAAATCTTTATTTACCTTTGCCTACATGTTTAAAGCTAATTAAAGAGAAGGGAAAACTTTAAGAATGTTCTTTGCTTTTAAAATTCAGATCTAATCAAATAAACCTATATATCACAGAACTTACCTTCTCTCCCTTTATCACATCCTGGTCTCAGATAGAGTAGCATAAGCTACCTGAGGTTTGCTTTCAAAGGGTTATTGTTAGAGGGGCTAGAATATCCCACCTTTGGGACCCAACCTTTTTCCGAGAACAAGGCCAAAACCCTCTTGTTTTAAACGAGAGGTGGCCCGGGGACTCTCCCATTGAGATCAATGGAAGTTCTGAATATAGGTGAGCGGTATGCAATCAATGACTGAAATTGGACAACCCTTTTAAGTCAGTGCAATCTGTGTCAAGCATGGACATGACGGGTTCTACAGAAAAGGAAAATATTTTTTATGAGCACGTGTGGGCTATTTGCTAATTATGAAAGTTCCCACTAGAATTCTCCTTTTTTATTCAGTAAGCCCCAAAAAGGTAATTTTAGTTGTTTTTTTTAAACCTAGAAACCCCCTTTATGCCCCCATGCTTGGGTTCATTAACAGTTAAACAGAGCCAAGACAATTTGTATTTTGTTTTTAATCTATGTAGTATTTGACTATTTTACATTTTTATGTGCCTTAAATTGGATGGCGGCACCTATTTTCTGACCTATCCACTTGGGCCACTTTTATGAAAACTGTCTGGTCTAAAAATCATTTGTTTCCCATGAACCCAAAAGGTTCCCCTTTTTATTTCTTAGGCTCTGGAAAAAAGAGGTGGTGCTCTGTTGGTTGCTTTGGGCAAAAAAGGAGTTTTAACTAGACGTTTTCATCTGGGGCCCCAATCCTTTTATATCTGATTTTTCCCCTCAAATAAGTTTTCTTTTATTGTTATTGCACCCCTTTTCCCTCTCTCCTGCTCTTTTGCCCTGCTGTTTACCCCAAAACAAAAATTTTTTGTTTTAAAATTGAATTTTTTTACTTCAGCTATTTACCCAAGGAAAATCTTTACTATAATATTCATCATTTATACACTGTTGGTGATTGATAACAACTCCACGTTGATGTGTTGTGCAGGTAGACAATATAATTCAGATGTCATTAGGAGGAATTGAAGGAACTAATATGAACAGTTATGTGCAAGCACTTACTTTGTTTGTCCTGTATAAGAGAGAGATTAAATGAAGGCATCAGAGGAAATAGAAGCAGGCACAAAGACACTGAAAAAAACATGTCCTAATCACACCTTTTACAGCAGTATAGCTAAAGGCACCAGTGCCCCGGTGTAAAAGTTCATCTTGGAACACCTCCCACACACAACTTCTCTTCATCTTCCCCAGCCGTGGCCTATTTGTAACTCTCAGCTGCATCGCTGGGTCTCTTAAGTGATTTATTTATACACCACTAACAGCCAGGGCTTAACTGATAGGAAATATACTGAATATAGGAGACAGCACATCCATAAGACAATTTATACAGTGACTCTGCTCTTTGTATGACAGTAAACCTCTCCAAAATGCAGTCACCATATAATGGCTGGATACCATAAAAAAAGAGACGTATCCAATGACTCACAGGTGACACAAAAAGAGCATCCTCTTTGTGTCTAATAAAGAAATAATCCCCCACACACTAACACTTCCCCCCACTGTGCTCATCAAAAAATACTAATGCCCCCTTTGTGTTCCCACATAGTAAAAATACTCAATTTTTACAAATAATTGCTCCACTTTGTGCCCCACAATGCAATAATACTGCCACCACTGTAATAATCAGTCTTTGTGTCTCCACAATCAATGTTCCCTCTGAACTATATAGCAGAGAAGCTGCACAGCTCAAAATATGTTCCCACTTAGGGATAGTCTGCTACCATGCTGCCCCCACTGAGGACTTTCTTTAATGATTGAAGAGAGTACCCCAGAATCACTCTGCACAGTCAAAGAGGGAATTGTGCAGCGGTACAGTTATATCTCCACAGACCCTTCTATCCTTCCCTGCACTAATCTCTATAATCAGTGCACAGAGGGAACAGGAAATTACAGAAAGTTCCATATTGAAGCCTGAACAGGAAGTAACTACTGGACCCCAACAACTTCTGAATGGCAATGTAAATTAGTGGCAAGAGATAGCTGCAGCCAATCAACAGCTGCAGTGGTGACATCATATTTAGAAGAAGACAGGGAGTAAATGAAAGAAGGAGGTGAGAACTGAGGTACACATTAGATTTTTTTAAATTTTATTCAGCAGCAGTATATAAGCATTTCATTTTTAAATAAACAGGACAACCCCCTTAATATCTTGATAAGGGTTGTCCATTTAATGTTCTGCTTTTTCTGAAAATGTAAAAAATTTAAGTACACTGTAATGAAAACTAGCAGTAAATTTGTCTAGTAAGTTCATACACAGGCTAGATAGTAACAACACACATTTCTTTCCTTTGATAGCATAAAATCCCCATAAGGAATAAATCTACTTTTTGACTGCTTTGTGAACACACTTTAACACCTGACAAACGGCAAGGCAGCTCTCAGCATTAGAATTGTCAGTATATTTCATGGTAAATATCTACAGAAATATATCGGAGTATCGTGTTAAATATTAAGGCATTGGAGAGTCAACAAGTACAGTAGCTTTAGACACTGACAGTGACATAGCTCCCTGCATGGAAGGAATGTATTCTTAAACTCTGGATTTAAAAGCCGTTAAACCACCCAGAGTGAGAAGTCTGTGTCTGTGAGCAATGTCAGAGGGATTTTGCACTCCAGCAGTACTGTATATTTTGCAAAGGCTGAAATTATGTAACTAAGATTTAGACAAGTCTCTTGCAGATTTTCTGAAAGAGCTACACAACTTCATATTACACACCAGACTTATTTATCCACTGCCCAGATAGGTGAGACCACTGCCCTAAATGTCAATTAGAATCTGGCTCCTTTTATCATTTACTTTGGCAATGCCTGTACATACAAGGATACTGAGTGCAAATTTTAGATTCCTGCATGATATGATGGAAGTGCCAATCCCCTCAACCCATGGTGTATAATTTTGTGTATGTTAGAATCCTTTCATCTGTCTACACCTCATTATCAATTGTTGCATGAGATGCTCCTCCAAGCTAGGAAGTTAATCTCACCTAAACAGATGAATGACACTGTCCTTTCCTTTCTTAGTGGAAATACTGTTTTAATATATCCCCACCATATAAAAATTAGTCTATCTAAACCAAGGGGTACCAGATAGGTTCTACAATATATGGTCCCTTTGGATCCAGTTCCCTTTGACAGCACAATTTACTTCTATATATGAATAGTGATGAGCGATTACGTTGACTATCGTCATCAGGTCGATAGTTGATATCGGCAGTTATCAATATGATATCCGATAGTCGATAATAGATTATCGCCGATGACCATTAAAGTCTATGGGAGAGGAACAACACCTTCATTCTTACACCCAAACAGGGATGGAGAAGCTGGAATTAAAATCCACAACAGCAAACTGTATACGTGCTACATCTTAGGCAAGACAATTAGGTTATAAAAGCCACAGAAAAAAATCACAGACCATTCACTATCCCTGTGCCGGGAAAAGGAGTCTTTGAACCACCATTTTAGTTGAACTGGACATTAACTATATCTGTCCTGTACCCCTGTACCGCAGAATGACCATTAAACCTGTCTGACCCACAGATTAAAAAGTGCCGGAAATAGGAGTCTTTCAACCACCATTTTAGTTTCACTGGACATTGACTATACCTGTCCTGGGCCACAGCATGAGCCCCAAACCTGCATGACCCCCACATTTAAAAAGTGCCGGAAATAGGAGTCTTTGAACCACCATTTTAGTTTCACTGGACATAGACTATCCCTGTCCTGGGCCACAGCATGACCCCTAAACCTGTTTGACCCACAGATCACAAAGTGGCACTATGCTATTTTGTACAGTGACTCTCATTTTAGTATAAAATTTTTGGTAACTTAGACATTTGTTTACAGAATTATTTAGGAAGTTTTACATAATTACCATTTTGCTTTTTTCAAGTGTGATAACATATCAACATAACACCCCCCCCTGCAGTTTTTAAAGGTATTTTTTACGTGTAGATGTGTTGAATTCGTCCACACAGCCCATAAGTAATACAAATGTCCTAATCATCCATCCCAAAACACATTCTTAGTTGAGAAGACAACTAGCCCTCCAGGCTTCTGAGTACTGACAGCCAAGTCAATTTCAATGGTTTCCATTTTTCCTCCAAATCCTTCTTCATTGATTAGGGACAGACTCCCCTGAGAACAAATGATCGAGCCCCATAGGACATCCAGCCCCAGAAAATTTTAAGCTCATATTGATGCAAATTGTGTCCCAGCCCTGGACCCCTTTTTGACACACTAAAGCCTCACAGAAATCACCTTTTTTCAAATCAGATTTTTTTAGAGAAATTTGAAGCCTCACTGATTGCCCCTAAATGGTGAGAGACATAGATGGCCGTCAGCCATCTGTTAACACGATTCCCCGCTGCCAAGACTTACAGTGGGTGCGGTGAGAGCCCAGGCAAGTGCGACCTGTCATCTATTAACACCTACGCAGGTTTTCAGCAGCCAGTGCCGAGTTACAGAGGGTGCGGTATATGTCCCAGGCAAGCGTCGGGTTTTTTCATCTATGTAACGACGCAGTACAGCAGCCAGGTGGCGGAGTTTACAGTTGGGTTGCGGTGAGGTGCCCAGGCTGGGCGTCCGTCATCATAAACTGCTGTAAAAAAGCCGCTTATTACGCAGCAAAACGAAAACATCGTGCTGAAGCATAGTGCGAAGCTGAAGTGTGCGGTAAGACCTCCACCTCCTCAGTATACACAGTCAAGACCAGGTTAAGCGCTTGCCCCTCCGTAATGAGTGCTGCGGACCAATTGAGCTTCACTAGGAAATGCTGTTGGTTAACGCTCCTGTTCCATGCAGGTGTGCCCTTTTTCTTGCAGCTTTTTCCTCATTTTACTCAACGTGCTGGAGGAAATTGTCTCTGACTTTGCTATCTGTCGTGCTACCATACATCCATGTCCTCTTAATAACCTAAATCTGGTCAAGTTTTAGTGTAACTCCCTTGTACAATTGAGAGGAAATTTTTTTACCAGCTATTTTGTACATGCAAAGTTTTTTAAAGTATTATAATTCTAGAAAACAACATTTTTAAATAGGATGGAATCCCACCAAAGTCTTTGTTTCTCTTTAATATGAGTATTAGAATGGGTTGTCTCATTCATGGATTGATAGCTATGTTAAAGATCTTGCAAAAACACTTCATTTTGCAATATGTGTCCATTTAAAGTGTCCACCTATCCTGTTTCTGACAGCACCATCACCCTTGAGCCACTCTTGACAATTGTGAAGAACAAATGTGCTTTTTAGAAACAACATTTTTTATATAGGACTGTGGTATAGCTGCTTGTCACAGCAAAATGCCCCCAAAAATTCAAAGCAATGACCTAGAGCCACTTGGACAATTGTGAAGAACAAATGTCTGTTAGAAACAACATTTTTTTTATAATAGGAACCTTAGGTTATACTGCATGTCACAGCAAAATGCCCCCAAAAATTCAAAACATACCCTTGGAGCGAACTTTTACAATTGTGAAGAACAAATGTCTGTAGAAAACAACATTATTATTATAATAGGACCTGTAGTATAGCTATATGTCACAGCAAAATTCCCCCAAAAATTCAAAACATACCCTTGACCACTTTTTACATTGTGAAGGAACAAATGCTGTTTAGAAACAACATTATTTTTTTATAATGGACCGGTTTTATAGCTGGCATGTCACAGCAAAAATGCCCCCAAAAATTCAAAACATGACCCTTGAGCTTCTTTTGACAATTGTGAAGAACAAATGTCTGTTAGAAATAAGTTCGTTTAGAAAAGACCTGTAGTATTGCTGCATTTCAAAGCAGCAGACGCAAAAAATTATAAAAATGACGTCTCAGCCACTGTTAAACATTGTGAGGGAGAAATGCAACTTAAAATGCCACATTTCTGTCCACAAGGACCATGATTATTATGTCTGTATCTCACATCAAACATGACCCCAAAAAATTATAAATATGACTTCTCAGCCACTATAAAAAAATTGTGGATGGCGAAAATGCCACTTAGCATTCCACATTTACTGTTCAAAGACCAAAATGATTATAGCTGAATCTCACAAGCTAACATGACCTCAAAACCATTGACAATGCGAGAAACATCAAGATAAAGTGAAGTAAGATGAATACAGTGTTGTCATAAACCTGCTGTCTTTACAGTCCTCAACACAGCAAAACCAGCAAAATGAACTGTTGGGCAAAAGAGAATAAAAATTGCAGTAAGAAATGAATCAATTTGAAAAAATGTTTTAAGAGGAGCCATTTCTGTTGAAGAGAATGTGAATTAGACCGGGCAACGAATCGGTTACCTCGGCAAATTGGGGCCACAACATCCAATAAGGAGAATTCCATTGCCGATTCATCTTGATGAAAGGTCAAACGATCCACATTATCTTTTGAAAGTCGGATGCGTTTGTCTGTAATACTCCTCCTTCTGTGCTGTGAAGGTCCGCTCAGAATATGACGTCGTGGCGCTGGGCATGAACAACACCTCTATGGCTGGCGAGCGAGCTCCGGGGCCCTTTTGCCCCTTTTTGGGTACCCAGAAGTCTATTTGGGGCCGGATCACCCCCAAAAAAATCCCCCCGGGGAGACCAGATAGTCCGTGCAAACCCTTAAACTTAAGCTTGGGCTCTTTTTGTTTGGGTGTGTGCCCCCGCTTGCCCTCGTTGGGTGAGTGGGAAAAAAAGAAATTTCCAAGGTTTACCCATTAGGCTTTTGCCCCCCTTTTCCCGCTTCCGGAAAAGGCTACTTGGGACTCTAAAATGCTGTACCCTCGGGGTGATTTTTTGTTCCCACCTTTTTATTTAAAGGGAAATGGGAAACAACACAACAGAATTCTCCAGTTGAACAAACAGCAAGGTCTCCATTTCCTGCAAATTTTTCTCTCTATTTGGGTGGGGGGAAAGGGAAAAATGGGTGGGGAATTTTTTGGGGTACCCCGGGGGTCCAGGAAGGGGGGCCCCCCCCAGTAACTGTTTTTTTTCATTTTTATGGCCTTTAAAGCCCAGGATCATGTTTTGGGGGAAAAGACACCAAGCACTCAGTGGAATGGAGCATTGATTTCCCAAAACCTCTGGGGTTTAGGGGACTGCCCAACCCGATCTTCCTCCCTCTTCCTCCTCCGCCTCCCAAAATTTGCGGGCCCAAACCCCTTTCCAAGGCATGGAAATCGGTAACGTCCCGGGGTCCCAGGGAAAACCCCCCTCCTCCCCGCTTCCTCCGGGACACTTCACACAGCCCCCGACTTCCTGAGATGAAAAGCACCCGAAGCTGGGTGCGCCGCCTTTCCAAAAGCCCGGGGCCCCGAACCACGCCTAATGAAGAAACCCATGAAATTGAAAAATGCGGGGCCGCCCATTTGCCGAGAGAAAGGCTCGTGTCCGCATTTTGTTTCCGTCTCCTCCTCCCTCGCTGGGGGGACCTTTGTTTTTAGAGTGGGCCCCAAACGTCCCGAACTAAGATCCCCCCACAATTCTCATCTGAAAAAGGCATTTGTCCGCACGACCAATTTTTGGGGGCCTTTTTTCAAAACGGCCCAAGGGTTTTCATAGCTCTTTCCCCCCTGCCCCACTCTGGGTTGGTTCAACACCCCGAGGTCCGAAACTGCTGCTTGTCGGGCCCAAATGGGTCCTTCGAACGCTTAAGGGGCTTTGGGCGCGCTGCCACAATCGTTTGGAGAAATGTGGGGGTTGGAAATTTAAACGCATGTTTCCACGTCAACAATGAGTTTGGTTGACAGGGACCCCGAGTTAAAGGGCTAAACGCACCCCGGCGGGACAAAGGGGCAGGGTGCGAACGGCTGAAGTGCGAACTTAGACTTCGAGCCTTCCCAGCGTAAACCAAACCCCGGGGTAGCTCTTTAGAAATTTTTTGGACGACAAAAGGTTCATGCCCTGTGGCCAGGCAAGGATGTGTTTCCACCAACCGATCTTAAGGGCGGCCAGCAGATTTCCCCCCATTATCCCCCACACCACCTTCCCGGGCACAAGGAAATTCTTGGCCCCCAAACCAAACCTCCTGGCCCTCGTTGCGGAGGCCCCCCAAACAGCACCTGACCTGTGTGTGGCCGCCCCAAGACAGAATTAATTTCAACACGCCCCGGGGGTTTCCCCGGGGCACTTTAACCACCAGAGGACCTTGGGGAAAAGGGAACCCTCACCATCCCTTTGGGGTTTTTTGAAGAGCGGCCCGACCCTGAAACCCAAACCGACACCCCCAGAGAAACCCCCCCCCCGGGCTCACCCAGTGAGTTTCCCCACAGAGATAGGGGGCCCCTTGGGCCGCCCTTTTACTACCCATGGTCGGGGTCGGGGGGGGATTTTTCCCCGGCCACAGATGCAAAAACCCGGGGCCTTGAAATTTTAGATGACACTTTGGCTGGCCAGGCAGGGACGGCTTTTCGGGCAAGAAATCCCTGTTCGGCATTTTTAAATTGGGGGCGGGAAAAGGGCCAAAGACAGGGCAACCCTTCTGGGGCCCCACCAGAGGGAAAGGGCCAATTTTTTCCCAAAAGGCCAAAACCCCGGGAAAATGCCGACTTTTCGGCTTTTGGGTTTTGGGGGAGGGTTTTGGGGTTTTAAAGTGTTTTTTCCCTGCCCCCCAAACCGGGAAACAGAAGGTTTCTGCTAGACTGGCCGCGGAAAACGGCTTGGGGGGTCGAAACTGGGGGGAAAGGGAGAAGGGGTAGAGGGGTCTCTGGTGGTCGGGGTACTCCCGGGTTTAACGGTGGAGGCTAAAAGCGGACCCTAAATAAATGACCCTTAAACATGGGAAAGGCTGGGGAACGCTTAGGTTTTCGGGGAGGAGGGGGGCAAGACAAGGGGTGACATGGTTGGAGGCTCGGCGTTGGTCGGGCCCTTTTTTTTGGCCAAGTGTTGCCCCCCATTTTCAACCAGGGAAATTTCACTGCATGTGACTAGAAAATTTTTGGGGGTGGTTAAACACCAAGGGTTTTCCCTTTGCCTCCCCTTTAAATGCTTTGGTTTTGGCAAAGGCGCATATGAAAACGCTGGGTGAACCCAGAAGGCTTGCTCAAAAAAGGGGCCCAGGCTTGAGAGGCCCCTGGCCCTTTTTTTGACAGCGAAAAGAGAGGAGGGGGGTTTTCCCGCGGGGCCCTGCTGGCGAATCAAATCAGCGGATTTCTCGCCCCCGCCCTCCCCCTTTTTAGGCGGGACCCGTATTTGACACCCCCCAAATCGTTTTCCTCCCCCGTCCTTTGATGAAGCCCCCACCAAAAAATTTCTGCTGAAAAGACCACGTTGGGAGATCCACAATGTCTTTCATCATCATAAACAACACAGGTACTTCGTCGTTCGGGAACATTCTGCATCCAGTAGCTCGGGCAAACAACAAGGGGGACTGAAAGGGGGCCCTTTTTGCCGACCGCCCCGTTTTTTTGCCGATTGCCCGGGCTTCCTTCTCCCTCCTCTGATGGAAATCAGAAACGGGCCCCCGAGAAAGAAAATCACCTTTTTGGGCCTCTTGATTTTTTTTAACATCCCCTTCTGCCCCCAAACCCCCACCCCTTTTTTTCCCCCCAAAGAGGTCTTCAGAAAATGGATTATCCACAGTGGGGGGGTACAGATTTGACCTTTTGGCTTTTCCCTTTTGGAAACGGAGCTGATGATGCGATGAAAACATTTTGGCCGGACTGGAGGACGGAGGTAAAAAAACGCTGGATCGGGTTGCTTTAAACCCAAACTGAATAACAATTGGAAAACGCTGTTCTTTAAACTGGGGAATTTCACAGGGTCCTTCCCCCGATGACAGCCTGACCCCCTGAAAACTGACATCCCGCTGGCATGCTTTTTTTTTCCCCCACACGGAAATCACCTTCTCTCGTACCTCATCTCCATGTCCTCCCCCCCTCTTTGCTCCTTACCCCCTTTAATTTCGCCCCTTTTCCCAGAAAAAAAAAAAATTTGAAAGGTTTTAAGATTTTTTGGAAAGTCCCCTTAAATTTAAAAGAGGGCCCAAATCACAGCTAATTTCTCAAATCCCTAAAAACAAAACAAAATTGCTGGTTTTCAAATTTAACTGCAATTTTGGTCTATCAACAAACCTGTCCTGCCCCAAAGTAAAAAAACCCCGTATTTTGAAATGTAAAACGGGGGAAAAAATTTTAAAGGGAATTTTTTGGAACCTTTTAAAATTCACCGGGTGACAACAAAATAGCTGTATTCAAATTAAAACGAAAAATAGATCAAACAACAAAGCCGACTGCCCAAAAAGGGTAAAAAAAAAACCCCTAAACTAAAAAGTATACGGATAAAAAAGGGTTATTTTTGGCACCTATCAATAAAACCTGTATTTACTAAAAAATTGTTTGTTTCCAAATTTTAAACTGCAAAGTAGATCTTTTGAACAAAGTTTTTATTTGGACCAAAAGTGAAAAAAAACACCTTCTGAAAGGGGTATACGGAATAAAAAAAGGGGTATTTTTGGCACCTATAAAATTCACCTTGTTGCCCCTACAAAAATTCCCGAAATTAAAATTTTTAACTGCAAATTACCCTCTGTGAAAAAAAGGCTTTTGACTGACCAAAAGGAAAAAAACCCCCGGGGCCCCCCAAAAAATTTATACGGGATAAAAAAAAGTTTTTTTGGCCCCTTTCAATTCACCTTGGTGACTATTAAATGGCTAAAATTAAAATTTTAACTGCAAATTACTCTATAAACAAAGAAAAACGGCCCAAAAAGTGAAAAAAACACCTGTCGAAATGTATACGGGATAAAAAAAAGGTTTTTTTTTGGCACCTAAAAATTCACCTGGGTGACTACAAAATTGCTGAAATAAAAATTTAAAAACAAAAAAGAAGATCTACCAAAAAACCCTTGACTGCCCAAAAAAGGGAAAAAAAAAAACCCTGTCAAAATTGAAAAACGATTTTAAAAGGGTTTTTTTTTTGGCACCTATCAAAAACACCTTTGTTCCCTCCCCCAAAAGTTGCTGGATTCAAATTTCCTGCAAGGTGGGCTCTAAAACCAAAAGCGGGGCCCAGCGCCAAATTGAAAAAAACACGTATTTTAAAATTGTAAACGGGAAAATAAAAGGTTTTTTTTTTGGCCCCCTACCCAATTTCAAAAGGTGTGACAAAAAAATTTGTTTTAAAAATTAAAAATTTAACTGCAAAAAAAAAGATCAACCCAACAAAGCTTGACGGGACCAAAAGTTAAAAAAAAACCTGTCTGAAAATTTAAAGGGGATAAAAAAAGGTTTTTTTTGGGCAAAAAAACAATTCACCTTTTTTACTCCTAAATTGCTGTTTTAAAAAATTTTAACTGCAATGTACTCTAAAACAAAGTTTTGACTGACCAAAAGAAAAAAAAAAACCTGTCTAAAAATTGTATATTTTTTTAATAAAAGGGTATTTTTGGCCCCTATCAATTCACCTGTTTGTTTAACAAAAATGCTTTTTTAAAATTTTAAAAAACTGCAAAGTGGGAACAAACCCAACAAAGTTGACTGACCAAAATTGGGAAAAAAAAACACCTGTCTGAAATGTAAAGGGAATAAAAAGGGTTTTTTTTTGGCACCTATCAGTACACCTTGGTGACAAACAAAGTTGCTAAAATTTAAAATTTTTAAATTTCATTGGCTCAAATAAACATAGTTTTCCACCCCAAAAAGGAAAAAAAAAAACACGTACAAAAAATGTATATGGGGGGATAAAAATTTAAATTTTTTGGCCCCCTATAAATTTCACCGTGGTAAACTAAAAAAAATTGCTGAAATTAAAATTTTAAAATTTTTGAAAAAAAAAAAAAGAATCTATAAACCAAAGCTTGACTAAACCAAAATGGAAAAAAAACACCTGTCTGAAATGTAAACGAAATTAAAAGGTTTTTTTGGCACCAAACATTAAAAACCTGTGGTGACTAAAAAGGGTTTTCTGTTTTAAAAATTTAAACCCTGCAAGGTGGCTCTATCAACAAAAAGGGGGGCCCTTTCCCGCCAAAGAGAAAAAAACACGTATCAAAAAAGAAAAGGGATAATAAAAGGTTTTTTTTGGCACCTATCAATTACCTGTGGTGACTAAAAAATTTGGGCTGAAAATTTCAAATTTTAACGGGCAAAGTAAAATCTATCAACAAACTTGACTGACCAAAAAAAAAAAAAACACCGTCTGAAAGGGTAAAAAGGATATTAAAAGGTATTTTTGGCACCTATCAGTACCCCGTTTTTGACAAACAAATTGCTGGATTCTTTTTAAAAAATTTCAATTTTGGCTCTATCAACACACCCGGCCGGGCCCCAAAAGGGAAAAAAAAAACACGTGTCAAAAAATGAAATCCGGGTTTAAAATAAAAGGTATTTTTTGGCACCTATAAAACCTGGGGGTTTACTACAAAATTGCTGGTTTCCCAAAATTTTAAAACTGCAAGGGGAAAAATCAACAAAGCTGGATTTTGGAAAAAAGAAAAAGAACATCTATCAAAAATGAAATACTGATAAAAAAACTTGGAGTTTTGCACCAACAAATAGACCTCAGTTACTGAAAAGACCCTGTATCCCAAATAAAAGGCAATGCAATTTCTAAACAAAGTTTTGGCTGTACAAAAACCAGAAATCCTTTTTTAAGAGCTTGTCTGTGTTCGCCCCCCCCCCCCCCCCGCCCCCCCGGGCCCCCCCCCCCCCCCCCGCCCCCGTGGGACTTTACAGCGTTAGAGGGCTCCTTTAAAATTCTCTCCCCAACTACCTAAAATCGGAAAACCCTCGATCAAACTAACTTTAAGGACACAGCTAAAAGTAAGCTTTTCCCCTGTAAAAAAAATAGAAAAAATTCGCTGAGCGGGTTTTGCTGACTTTTTTGGACAAAAGGCAGAGCGCACGTCCAAACTGCTTGACACCTGACACACCCCCTGATCATAAACAAAAGGGGCGGGTTCAATGTAAAACAGGAAAAAGTGTTTTTTCCAGCAAATCGCAAAACCCAAATACAAAACCCAAACATGACGTCGGACACACATCCACCCGCTCTATTCTGTAAGCTGATTTGCTGGCCGCCAAAATAAAACCAGGAAGCGCCAAAAAAGGGGCGCAAATTAAATTTAATTTCCCCACAGATTTTAAACCTAAATTATGCTTGATCAAAAAAAATCTGATAAAGGGTAAATACCATCCGGGATTTTCAATTTTGTCGAAAATAATCGCTAAACCCACTATAAATAAAAATCTATTTCAATGCGTTTATCTTACCCAAACGTTTTGGAATTTTCTTGTTGAGGGTTCTTAGTGCAAAAAGTAAAAAATCCTACGTTGACAGGCCAGTTCTAAATAACTTTAATTTAAAAAGTTCACACAGCAAAAATTTGGAGCACATTTCACCACGAAAATTGCACTTTATAACGCAGGGCAAATGCGTCCCGGGAAATTTAAACGGTTACCCATACCCTTCATAAAAGGGCTTTTGGGTTCCCGCGTCGCCCCCCTTGGGCCCCTTTACAAAAAAATCAAATTGTACCCCGGGGAGGAGAAAGTGACAGTCAATTGTTAGTGCTTTGGTAAGACGCGCAAATTTGCCCAGGGGTTTTTTTTATGCCCGAAAACAAAAACGTGGAAAAAACCCTAATGTAGGGGTAAATGCCCAAAAGTGTATGAACCTGATCTTCTGTCAGGAAAAACCCTACAGGCAAGTCTAGAACCAAAAATGTCTGTTCAGCAACCACCTTTAACTTTGTTTTGGCTGTTTTTAACGTTTTGCACCTAGAATTCACATCAAAGAATCATAAATTGTCTATTTTTATTAATTGGGGCGACGCCCCCAGAACGCCCCAAATGTTGCTTTCATTAAAAATGCGTTGGGGCATTTCAAAGGCACTTTTCCGCCAAATTTTTAGTGTGCCTGTTCAAACCCTTCTTTTTTTCTCAAAAAAACACTAAAAAAGCTGGCGCAGGCCCCCCTTCATTAAAATACCGTCCCTTAAATCTCTATGCAATTTCAATTTTTGCCACTTTGGGGGAAAATTTTTTTTACGGGCACTCCACCTTTTCTTTTGGAAAAATTTCAGATTTTTTTCTGCCTTTCCTTTTTTTTCCATAGAAAACCAATGCTATATGGAAAGCAATTTTTTTTTTTCTTTTTTATGACGGAAAGCAAAATTTTTTTTTTTTTTTTTATCACCCTGTTCCAAGAGCCATAACTTTTTTCTTATTTTTTTGTTGATATAGCCAAAAATTGGCATTTTGGTTTTTTCTTGAAAAACTTAAATGGTGGCCAGAAGTAAAGGGAAACCCCCGCCCAATTTTTTCAATAATACTCATTTCTTCCTGAAAATGATTGCAATCAAAAAATTTTTTTGGGGATTAAAAAGTTCACTCATTTTTCTTGGGAATGAAAAAACACAAAACAAAATGGGGACAAAAATCATATCATTGATCATTTCACCCAAAACTTCAAAAAAAAGGGGGGAGACAAAAGTAAATTGGGGAAACCCCACCTAATACTTGGTACACAACTTTTTAGGGCCCAAAAAAACTGTAACAACCCCTTCCGGAAAACCCTCAAATTGTTTTTTAAAAATGCTTTTGCTGGGAAATTTTTGACCATTCCTTTTGGGAAACTGCTCCCGGTCCCTGAGATTTGAAGGGTTTCCTTCTCCAAACGCCATTTTGAGAAACCCTCCACAGGTTTCTCAAAGGATTCCGGTCTGGGCTCAAGCTGGCCACATTAAAGTCTCCAGTGCTTTCTCTCAAAAAAAATTTTTTAGTGCTTTTTTAAGTTTTTTTTTTGGGGGATTTTCCTGCTTTGGGAAAAACCCAGACCCCTGAAGAGACCCAAACTTTCTCACACCGGGGGGCCCCACATTAAGCTTTTCCAAAAATTTGTTTTGGGAGGGCTTCAGACTTTCCCCTAATGCCCAGCACACGGTCAAACATTTCCCTTTCCAAGGCAACAAAAAATCAGGGAACCTCCAAACCCTGTTTACTGTTTGGGGGGCCCTGTTCTTTTTTTTTGAATTTCCCCTTTTTTTTTTTCCTTTAAAATCAATTTTATGCCCTTTTTCCCCAAAAACTCTACTTTTGTCCCCACGAAACCCGAGAACATTTTTTTCCAAAACGTTTTAGGCGTTCTCAAAAGTAAGTTTAGCAAACTCCAGCCCCGGGTTTTTTTTTCTCGGGGTAAAATTGGGGTCCCTTTCCCGGGAAACCTAAATACAGTCCCCTTTTTATTCAGACGCCGACGGAAAATAAACGGGGTTTACACGTTGTACCCTCGGGCTTTCAGGGGAGCTTGAACTTTTTTGGTTTTTTAAATCAAAAAGGGTTTTTTATCCACCATTCCCCACAATCTTGGTGAAAAACTCTGGCAAATTTTTCTTTTCCCCACATAAAAGGGGGGTTTCCAGGGGGGTTTCCAAAGGGCTTTTAAAAATTCTTGATGGGCAAGCGCCCCGGTAGACACAGGAACAATTCAGGGGTTTGGGGGATGGACTTGTACCTTTTAATTGCCATCTTTCCCCACAAAATTTTTATTCTCAAGTCCCCCAGACATTCTTTGGTCCCTTTTTTCTTTTCCCCCATTTCAATTTTGGTTTCCCCCAAGGGCACAGGACAAGGTTAGTCAACTTTTAAACCCTTTTCCCAAATGGGTGCAAGTGTTTTTTAGAAAATTCCCCACCTTTTAGGTGCCACCGGTAAGTTTTCCAAATGCTGTTAATTTCCCAAATTAAAGAAGCAACACAGAAATTTTTTTAAACAGTCCCCAAAACTTTTGTCCACCCCCCTTTTATTTTGGTTTTAGGAATTAAAATCCAAAGTTGGGCCATGACAATTCTTTTTGTGGTTTTTTCCCTTGAAGATTAAATTAAATGAAGAAAAATAAAAACCAAAAAATTTTTGATTTTCAATCATTTTCCCGGAAAAACCCGGGGTAAATTTTCTGACAGAATTGCAAAGGGGCCAATACTTTTTTTCCACCCCCCCGTATATCTTTAATTTTCAAGTTTTTTGGGACCAAAATTTTATTAAATTCTTTGCTGGACACGTCCGTGAACGGTCACCAAATAATAGGACTGTAATGCCCTTAGGTGTAATCAAAACCCTGCTTCCTCCAAAATGTGTGGAGGAATCAGTCTGAGTAGTCCAGGTATCATAAGATGATTTGGCAAGGTCTATTATTATGGTCCTTCTTTTCCACTGTAGTGCCTTGCCTGTCTGACCCAAGGGAGTGGACTCTTTGTACTTTGCACAACTCAAAAGGGTTAACATCCCTCATTAAGGAGAACACTATTTGGTGTGTGGAGACTTATATACCATTGGTCGCTCCACTGCAATTTAAAAATATTCTAAAAGGCTTATGGAAAATGAGCTAGGACTTTACAGCTCCCTCTATTGGATGTAGCATTCCTCGGTTCACAGCTGATTCACTGGGCCTTGTAATCTAAATGAGATTCGAGCCAACCAGATATTAATCTGCAGACAGCTGCTTCGGGGTGCACAGTCCTAGTTCATTTCCCATAACTCTTTTAGGGTTATTTAAATTGCAGTGGAGCGACTGATGGTGTATAAGTCTCCACACAGCTACATGGTACCTCTCCCTAATGAGGAGTGGTACCCTTTCTGAGCTACCTCTAAAGCCTCTCACCTGGCCAACAGGATTCTACTCTGCACTGATGAGAGGCAAACACCCCAAAACCATTGTCTACAGATGAATGTCTGGTTGGCTGTAATCCTATTTACATTGCAAGGTTCATGTGAATTGAGGAATGCTGCACCGAATGGGTGGTGCCATAAGAGTTTTAGTTTATTTCCCATGAGCCTTATAGAATATACCTTGCACAGCCTAAGTTTTGGATTTTTGGAATGTCACACTCACATATTTCATGCAGCTGCAAGGTTTTTTTTTCAATTTGCTCCAGTATTCCTATGATCTTGATAATAATTTAACAGAAACGGTTTTCTATGTGAAAGATTTTGAGGATCACTCACTAGCGCTTACTGAAAGTTTTTTTTTTATTCTGGCATGTATTTCTGAGAAATCATTCTCCACACGGCATTGGGGGAGACATTGGGGGAGATTTATCTATAGTGTCTATCAGAAAGTTCTAAGTTAGTCTAGTCTTACAATTCGCCACGTTTATCAAAGTGTTGATAGATCTGGCGCAGGTTAAAACTGTCTAGTCTAACACTTTATACCATCTTTAAGTTGGCTTATTTTATGCCACTAACCTTCTCCCTAATTTTGCTGCATTTTTGCCGCATGTGAAGCTATACCCACTTTCCCGCAAAGCCACCCCCCTTTATCGGGATCACGCCCCTTTTGTCGAACGAGGCACAGAAGTGTCTAGAAACAGATAGTAAATGCGGTGTAAAGCATGTACTCCATTATT
Source organism: Phyllomedusa bahiana (assembly GCA_025379985.1). NCBI lineage: Eukaryota > Metazoa > Chordata > Amphibia > Anura > Hylidae > Phyllomedusa > Phyllomedusa bahiana. The sequence goes on from JAODAL010031463.1 coordinate 48,270, forward strand.
TTTTGCACAAATTGTGCCAGAATTCTGGAGCAACTGCCTTTATAAATGTGTCCTATTGTTTTGCTTCATCAATGTTTTTGCCCTTCACTTACTTCAGTTTGCAAGGCCTGCATGGAGCTCATTATATGTGGTTTCCAAAG
>JAODAL010031464.1:0-48406 GCA_025379985.1 Phyllomedusa bahiana
AGGGGGGGGGTTGCGACCCCGGGTTTTTGCCGATTGACCGGCTTCCTTCTCCTCTGATGGCACAGTAATGGGCGTCAGAGCAGAGAATCATCCTCTTTGGCCTCTTGATCTTTTAACATGCCTTCTGCCCCCAAACCCGCATTTTGTAAATCAAAGAGGTCTTCAGAAAATGATTATCCACAGTGGTGGGTACAAGAGTTGACATTTGGCTGCTTCATGTTGGACGGATGCTGGTGATGCTGATGACGACATTTGGGGCCCGTGACTGGGAGGACGAGGAGGTAAGACTGCTGGATGCAGGTTGCTTTAAACCACGAAGGACAGATTGGCAACGCTGTTCATTACTGAGATTCACGGGGCCCTGAACCCAGCGATGACAGGCCTGATGGTCCTGCAACTGACGATCCGCTGGCATGCGTGTTGTCGCCAGCACTGGAAGGAGCACCTTCCCCTCGTACCTCTACCCCATGTCCTACCCCCCTCTTTGCTCGCTTACCACCTGAATTTCGCCCCCATGTTCAGAAATATAAAAATTTGAGAAGGTATGGAAGAGTTTTGAAAGTCTTTATTAAAAAAACGGCAAATCACAGCTTCTCAAATCCTCAAATCAAAACAAAAAGCTGGATTCAAATATAACTGCAAAGTAGATCTATCAAAAAAGCTGGCCTGCGCCAAAGTGAAAAAACACGTATCTGAATGTATTCGGATAATACAAGGTATTTTTGGACCTATCAATTCACCTGTGGTGACTATAAAATTGCTGTATTCAAATTTAAGTGAAGCTGCCTCAATGAACAAAGCTGTAGTGCGCCAAAGTCATAAAAAACGTATCTGTTATGTATTCGTATAATACAAGATATTTTTGGCACCTTTTAATTCACCCGTGGTGACTTAAAAAATTTTGGGGTTCAGATTTAAGTGCATGTGCCTCAATGAACAAAGCTGTAGTGCGCCAAAATAAAAAAAACACGTATCCCCCCCCCCCCGGGTTTGGTATTCGTATAATAAAGTTATTTTTGGCACCTTTCAATTTACCTGTTGGTGGACTATAAAATTGCTGGATTCTGATTTAAGTTGAAGATGCTCAATGAAACAAAGCTGTAGTGCGTCAAAGTCAAAACACGTTATTGTTATGTATTCGTTTAATACAAGATATTTTTGGCACTTTCAATTCACCTGTGGTGGACTATAAATTGCTGGATTCAAATTCTTGTGCAAGGGTGTCTATCAACAATCTAGGACTGGGCAAAAGTTCAAAAAAACTCGTATCTGTTATGTATCCGTATTAATACAAGATATTTTTTTGGCACCTTTCAATGCTCCTGTGGTGACTATAAATTGCTGGATTGAGATTTAAGTGCATGCTGCCTCAAGACATAAAGCTGTTCGTGCGCAAAGTTCAAAAAACACGAATCTGTTATGTATTCGTAATACAAGGTATTTTGGCACCTTTCAATTCACCTGTGGTGACTATAAAAATTGCTGGATTCCGATTTATGTGCACAGCTGCCTCATTGAACAAGCTGTAGTGGCCAAAGTCCAAAAAACCGTATCTGTATGTATTCGTATATACAAGATATTTTTGGCACCTTTCAATTCACCCTGTGGTGACTATTAAAATTGCTGGATTCAGATTTAAGTGCAAGCTGCCACAACGAAGAAATAGCTGTAGTGCGCCAAAGTAAAAAATACAAGTATGTGTTTGTATTCGTATAATTCAAGGTATTTTTGGCACCTTTCAATTCCCTGTGGTGGACTATAAATTGCCTGGATTCAAATTTAAGTGAAAGGGGTCTATCAACAAATCTGGACTGGGCAAAAGTGCAAAAAACACGTATCTTGTTATGTATTTCGTATAATAACAAGATATTTTTTGGAACTTTCAATTCAACTGTGGTGACTATAAAATTGCCTGGATTCAAATTTTAAGTGCAAGGTGGATTATATCAACAATGGTGGAATGGGCAAAATTGAAAATTGGAACACCTATATGAAATGTATACTGATAATATTAAGTTGAGTTTTGCACCTAACAAGAGACCTGCAGTTACTAGAAAAGATGTGTATCCTATAAGTTCAGGATGCCCAATATCCAGGAAAATATTTCAATAGAAAACTGTTAATAATTAAAGCTATTGCAATGCAATTCTTCACTAAGTCTTGGTGAACTTTATCAGTATTCTTTTTAGAGTTGTCTGTGTTCGCCGAGGACCCCACCCCCCCCCGTTCTCCCCCGTGACTTTACAGCGTAGTTGCTACTTTAAAATTCTCTAGCTAACGAAATTAAATATTCCAATTCTCTATCTAACTAATTTGTAAGGCTCACAGCTAATAGTAGAGGTTTCTCCTGTGAAGAAATTGAATAATTTCGCTGAGCTGTTTGGCCACAGACAGAGGCGCACCGTCCTTCGGCTCTGGAGACGTGAGAGACACTGAGGGCTGGAACAGGAAATTGCTGTTCTATGTAAAACGAATGGTCATGTGATTTTTCCAACCATTCGGCAACATACACATCCCAGTATGACGTCGCACACACATTCACCCTGCTCGATTCTGTAAGCTGATTGGCTGGCCGCCAAAATGACAGGAAGCGCGAAAAATGGCGCAAATCTTAATAGAAGATGCACAGATTGTTAACCTAAATTATCGCATGATCAAAAAATTCGTATCAACATAAAAAACTGTGCCGATTTTCAACTGTTGTCGATTATAAATCGTCAACAACTATGTATAAGGTATGTTTACACACATAGGGGCCACATGTATTGGAAGCTCGCCGGGTCGAGGCGACGGTTTTTCCGTCCAGTTTTCCCGGCGGAATCTGCGACGCCTGTTTGTTATGTCGGGGGACGGGCCGCGCTCATTACATTTCATGTAAAAGTCGCCACGCCTCGCCAAGCGTGTCGGGCGCAGTAGCGGGAATGAGCGGCCGTGCGGCGCTGCGCTATGATTCGCCGCGGAGTAGTGCGATCATACATTGCGGGGGAAAAGTCCGCGCGCCTCGCCAGTGCGTGGGGCGGCAGTGCGGAATGAGGGCGTAGTGCGGCACTGGTCTGAGCATTGGTCCGCCGGACGTAGTGCGATCTATACATGCGGGGAAAAGTCCGCGCGCCTCGCCAAGTGCGGTGGGGCGCGCAGTGCGGGTATGAGGCGAAGTTCGGCGACTGCGTCTGAGATTGTCGCCGGTGGTAGTGCGATCTTTTATGCCAGGGATAAGGCGCGCGCCTCGCCAGTGCGTGGGGCACAAGTGCGGACTTGGGCGCTGGTGCGGGCGGTGCGCCGTAGTTTCGACGTCGAGAGGAAAGCCCTCTTACATGCGGGGATTAAGTCGCCGCGGCCTCGACAGGGTGTGGGGTTGGCAGTTGCGGACGTTGGCGCGCGATGTTGCGGGGGGGTCGCGCCGATAATTCTGTTCCATGCGAGAGCAGGCTGGAGCCGCGAAGAAATCATTCCCACATGTCGGGTGTCGAAGCGGACGTATAAATCCCAAAAATGCCCTTTTTATTAAAAGGCGTTCTACATTCTCAGGTAAAGAGATGAAACATTAATATAAAAAAATTACATAAAACAAAATCCACTTTCATTATTCCTAAGTCATAGAATTAGGATATTGGAAATGGCCGGGAAATACAGATTTCAAAATTCTGAACCTATTCTCAATGGTCGCCAGAAAACGCGTCTAATCAGAATAGAGCGACACTGAACTATTAAAACCTTTGGGGAAGTTTACACCATATCAGAATCCACGGCTTGGACTCTTCAAAATACAGTAAAAAATGCTAAATCAGCTGTATTGGCTGAGATAGGTTAACGGGGGCTTCGGCATCTCAGCCAATCAAGAAATAGGAGCGACAAAGTCCCATTTCTTAGGACTATGGAGAAGTTTTAGACCAATCAGGAATACGAGCGACAAAGTCCCAGTTCTAGCTATGGGGAAGTTTACACCAATAGATTCCACGGAGGGACTCTTCAAAATACAGTAAAAAGGCAGAAACGGGAGTTTGATTGGTTGAAGCAGCGGGGGCGTCCAGCTTAGCAATCAGAGCGCGAGCTGCTTTCTCATAGATGTTCTATGGGAATCGAAATTAAAAGAGGCGCCGTAATGTGGACCAATGGGAGAGAGCTCGAGCGACGCTCCATATGGGTTTTCTAATGCAATCTGTATAAAAGTGTACATAGGCTGAAAATCAAATTATAACCCTACAGAAGTTGTGCCGATGGTGTATATACAACGAAATACCTTATATGTGGCTAAACCGAAGAACAAAATAAAAAAGTCCATAAAATAATGTTTATTTCTTTATTTTCGTTTAGCCAAGGATCAATTGATTATGGGTGCATCGAAAAAAAAGAAATAAGCATGTTTTTCTTGATGTCAATTTTTATTTCGTAAGCCACATATTAGTATTCCTTTTATTTACCACTTCGGCACAAAATTCTGTAGTGTTATAATTTGTACAGTTTTTGATACCAGATTGCATTTTGAAAACCATAGGGCGTCGCTCGCTTTCCCGTTGAGTCCAATTTCGGCGCCTCTTTTAAATTTCGATTCCCCATAGTAACTCTATGAGAAAGCAGCTCCGCGCTCTGATGTGGCTAGCTGGACGAGCCCCCGCTGCTTCAAACCAATCAGCTCGTTTCTGCCTTTTTACTGTATTATGAACTGGTCCCGCCTTTGAATATGAATTGGTCCATTTTTTCTCCATAGGATAGAATGGGCAACTGTACGCTCCTATTCTGATTGGTTCCAATTCTCCTCCATAGGATCTAATGGGACATTGGTCGCTCCTATTCTGGATTGGCTGGTTTTATGGTCGACAATGAGAATAGCTTTACAATTTTGGAATTACTGTCTTTCCGCATTTCTCTCTATGGCATTTCCTATGTAGCGCCGGTCTCGGCGACGAAAGCGTTGTTCGGGATTTTAACTGCTTTATTTTTAAAGAGTGTTTGGTCTTTATCTGAGAAGGTTTTTACACTGTATAAAAATAATTTGTGGATTAATACTTCATGCCGAGCGGCGCTGATGAGCGAGATTTGGTGTCGCTCATCTCTCCATAGGGTGTATAATGGGAGAAGGAGCTCGCGCTCTGATTGGCTGGGATATAGCTCTAGCCCCGCTAGCTAGCAATAAGCTCTTTTCTTGTCTTTTACGGTTTTTTGATTTATACCCGCTGGATTTGATTGGTATAACACTTCTCATAGGCTACAATGGGACTTTGTCACTCCTATTCTGATTGGCTGAGCTAGCCGGGGGACCCCGCTAGGCTCAGCCAATCAGCTAATTTCAGCATTTTTACTGTATTTTGAATTATCCCGCCGGGGATTTTGATTGGTAAATTCTTCCCCATAGCTTTCAATGGTTCACTGTCGCTCGATTCTGATTGGACGGTTTCTGCCGACTCAATGAGATAGGTTTTCAGATTTTGATTATGTCTTTCCCGGCAATTTGCAATATCATATTTGTTGATATTGTTTTCCGTCCTTTCTAGAGTTTTGCACCACCCCCCCCCCCCCCCCCCCCCCCCCCCCCCCCCCCCCCCGATTTTTTCATCTTTACCTCCCCCTCCCCCCCCCCCAACAAAATGAAAACAAAACAAAACAACAAAACAAAAAAAAAACAAACAAAAAACAAAAAAAAAAAGAAAAAAAAAAATAGATATTTTTTACGTGCAGCTCTCTTTGACACTGTTTTCCGCCTTTATAAAGGGATTTTTTCTATTCATACTCTGCTGCACAAGAGCGGAGCACCGAGTTTTTCTGTCGCGATCTTCGATCTGCTTCCTCTCATGTTCCGTTATTGCTTCACTTCGCCTCCGCCGGAAGCAGTTCGACCAAGTTCTGCTTGTCGGAGTGGTGCGCCGAGACTCCTGTCGCGATCTTCGATCCGCTTCCTGCATGTTCGGGTCCTGCTTCACTCGCCTCTGCCGGAGGATTTAGGACCAATAAAAACCTGGTCTGCTTGTCGGAGCTGCAGAGCGCCGCCGATTTTTTTGGCGAGCAGCGATGGTACATTGCCTCGGTCACTATTACGATGCCGCCGCGTCACCGCCTTCCACCCTCCTTCACCGCGACCCACGCGGCCACTGCCCGCCCACTGCCCGCCCCTTCATGCGGACCGCAGCCGAAAGTGGCGCGACACGCTAGTACGACAGCGGATTCGGGCTGGGAGGCACAGTGTACGCCAGAAAACAGGCGTAAAGCCCGTTCATACATGTCGCCCATAGTCCTCATTGCTGTCTTTGGTAAAAGGGGTGATTTATCAGAGTTGCAAAAAGGGATAATTATTGGCTTCGGGCTCAAGTTGTCAGTATTTCTGAAACTGTTAAGTGTGTAACCTGTTTCAATTCATCAATGCTGAAAGCGTATTGTGAGTGGACAAATGGCATCATTGTGAATAAGCAATGTGTGAAATACAGAGCACCATAGGGCATTTATGTGAGAGGTGAACATTGGCTACAAAGGTTGGCAAGGACAGACCAACAGGCTACAGTGAATCAGCCTATCACCAATATGAACCAGAAAGCAACCAGACATGTGTCTAAAACAACAGTTCGGTGAACCCTACGGTGTATGGAGCTCCGACGTAGACGATGGTCACTGCACCTCTGCTAATGTTGCATCAGCGGAAAAGGCTTCAATTTTTGAGAAGGGTTGCCTTCTCCAATGAGTCAAATTTTCTGCTTCATCGAATGGATGGTTGTTGGAACACAAGCAGGTGATCGTTATGATTTGGAAAATGTTTTGATGGCATTCTCTGGGCCCACTTATCCATGTGGAGGGTACTCTCAACCGATTTCCCTATGAATCCTTCCTTGCAGATCATGTACACCCATACATGCTAATTGGCCCTGGGGTGGGTGGGATCCAGCAAGACAATGCCATGTCATATGAATAAAAAATGTCCAACATGGATTGGAAGGGCATGATCAAGACTTCCAAGTCTAAGACTTCCTGTCCTCTCATTCCCCAGACTTTAACCCGAGTGCATCTTTGGGACCACTTCCATAGTAGCGCTTGCTCGTTTGCTCTGTGGATCCGCCCCCACACCTCGTCCAGCAGTTGTGGGATACAATGCAGTCTGCATGGCTCCAGAAACCTTTGACAACCTACCAGGTCCTTATTGAGTCACTCCCAGCACGTCCAGCTGCTGTCTGTGCTGCACATAGCGGTTGCTCTGGACATTAGTTGGTGGTCATAATAATGTAATTTGACTGCATGTGTGTGTATATACTGTGTAGATAGATAGATAGATAGATAGATAGATAGATAGATAGATAGATAGATAGATAGATAGATAATACATAGTCTGGCATGTGTATATATTGGCGACCATCATATACTATGTTATGATTTTTAAATATATTCAATACATCTTGTGATTTTATAAGGAGCTGGAGACAACATTCTTCTTCCTGCTGCACATGCCAGACTTTGTATTATCTAGAGAGACATCTCTTTACCATGAGATAGTGAATTAAATTGTCACTTGGACAGAATTAAAATGTTTCAACAGCCGTACCATTTTATCGTTTTTTACATAAAGCAGTTATTGCATTGAATAATCTCTACAAAGTGATAGTGATTCAAAACTTTTGACACTGAGTGCCTGTGATGGATTTTCATTATCCAGCAGCAACACTGACATGCCAATCAGAAAGTAATATAATAATTCAAGCATAAGAATTGACTGTATAGCAAGCAGGACTACAGCGCTGAAGTATGATCAATAGAATGCAGCAAAGTCTCTGCTATAGATAAAACTTGTAATACTGGGTTTTTTAGCATATTTAAAAAAAATCATTTATTTCCATTACCACGAAACAGATGCAGCTGTAGCAATGAATTATGCCAAGAACAGACAACAAATCACATTCAGTTTTTCAGCCATTTTTGTATCCACATAATCTGTATATAATTATGCAGGACGTGGATTTAGGAATTCGAAAAGGTGTCCCTATTAGTGATGAGTGATTACGTTGACTATCGTCATCGGGTCGATAGTCGATATCGGCAATTATCAAGACGATTTCCGATAGTCGATAATAGATTATCGCCGATCACCATTTAAGTCAATGGGAGAGGAACAACACCTTCATTCTTACACCCAAACAGGGCTGGAGAAGCTGGAATTAACATCCACAAAAGTCAAATGGATACCTGCTACATCTTAGGCAACACACTTAGGTTATAAAAGCTACAGAAAAAAAGTCACAGACCATTCACTATCCGTGTCTTGTACCACAGCCTGACCCTTAAACCTGCATCACCCACAAATTAAAAAGTGCCAGAAGGCAGTATGATTTGAACCATCATTTTACTTGAACTGGACATTGAATATCCCTGTCCTGGAACGCAGCATGAGCCCCAAACCTGCATGACTCCCAGATTTAAAAAGTGCCGGAAAAAGGAGTCTTTCAACCACCATTTTAGTTGAACTGGACATTGACTTTATCTGTCCTGTACCGCAGAATGACCATTAAACCTGTCTGACCCACAGATTAAAAAGTGCCGGAAAAAGGAGTCTTTGAACCACCATTTTAGTTGAACTGGACATTGACTATCCCTGTCCTGGGCCACAGCATGAGCCTCAAACCTGTATGACCCACAGATTAAAAAGTGCCAGAAATAGGAGTCTCTCAACCACCATTTTAGTTGAACTGGACATTGACTATGCCAGTCCTGGGCCACAGCATGAGCCGCAAGCCTGCATGACCCCCAGATTGAAAAAGTGCCGAAAAAAGGAGTCTCTGAACCACCATTTTAGTTTCACTGGACATTGACTATACCTGTCCTGGGCCACAGCATGAGCCCCAAACCTGCATGACCCCCAGATTTAAAAAGTGCTGGAAAAAGGAGTCTTTGAACCACCATTTTAGTTGAACTGGACATTGACAATACCTGTCCTGGGCCACAGCATGAGCCCAAAACCTGCATGACCCCAGATTTAAAAAGTGCCGGAAAAGGAGTCTTTCAACCACCATTTTAGTTTCAATGGACATTGACTATATCTGTCCTGTACCGCAGAATGACCATTAAACATGTCTGACCCACAGATTAAAAAGTGCTGGGAAAAGGAGTCTCTCAACCCCCATTTTAGTTGAACTGGACATTGATTATGCCTGTCCTGGACCACAGTATGACCATCAAACCTGTCTGACCCACAGATTAAAAAGTGCCGGAAAAAGGAGTCTTTCAACCACCATTTTAGTTTCACTGGACATAGACTATCCCTGTCCTGAGACACAGCATGAGCCCCAAATCTGCATGACCCCCAGATTTAAAAAGTGCCGGAAAAAGGGTCTTTCAACCACCATTTTAGTTTCACTGGACATTGACTATATCTGTCCTGTACCGCAGAATGACCCCTAAACCTGTTTGACCCACAGATCACAAAGGGCACTTCAATTTTGTACAGTGACTGCTTTTTGTATTTTTTTTGTAACTGACATTTGTTTACAGAATTTATTTAGGGAAGTTTTATTTTAGTTTTACTTATTATCATTTGCTTTTTTTTCAAGTGTGATAACATACAACATACACCCCTCCCTGCAGTTTTTAAAGGTATTTTTTACACGTGTAGATGAGAGCCAGTGCTGCCGTCAGCCATCTGTTAACACGGAGGTCCAGCTTCCAGGGCCAACTTCAGTGGGGGGCATGATAGCCCAGGCTAGGTCGCATCTATTAACCCCAGGGTTAGTGCCAGGGCCGGAGTTACGTGGGTGGGTGAGAGCCCCGGCTGGCGTCCGTCTCTATTAAAAAGGTAAAAATGCCCTTATGACGAGCAACGAAAACAGTCCCTGCTGAAGCAGAGTGCGGAAGCGGAAGTGTGGTTTTGACCTCCACCCTTTCCCAGACACAGTCAAAAACCCGGGTGGCTTTCCCCCCCCCATGAGTGCAAAACCCAAATTTTCTTCACTTGAAAATATGGTGGGTTAAGTTGTTCCCCCAAGGTGCCCTTTTTCTTGGCATTCTTTTTCTCTTTTATCAACGTGTGGAGGAAAATTGTGTCTGTTCTTTGTTCTTGTCCGTGCTCCATACCCATGTCCTCTAAATTTTAACCTACATCTGGTCAAGTATTCCTGTACCTCCCATGTACAATTTAGGGGAATTTTTTTACCAGCTATTTTGTACATGGCAGTTTTTTAGTAGTTTAAGTTCTAAAAAAAATCATTTTAAACAATAGGATTGGAATGCCCACCATGTTTCCTTTTTGGTTTTTTTTTTATTCTCTTTTTTTAGTTTGTATTAAATGGGTTGTTTCATATACAGGGATTGCTAGCTATGTTAAAGATCTTGCACCAAAAACAAGTCATTTATGCATCATGGTGTTCCATTAATCAGTGTTCCTACCTATTCTGTTTCTGACAGCACCAAATCCACCCTTGAGCAACTCTTGACAATTTGTGAAGACACAAAGAAATGTCTGTTTAGATACCACTATTTTTTACAATAGGACCTGTATAGTCTAGCTTGGCATTTCATAGCCAAAATGCTCCAAAAATTCAATAACATGAACCTTGAGCACTCTGACAATTGTGAAAGAACAAATGTCTGTTAGAATACAAATGTTTTTTATAAAAAAAGCTAGGACCTGCTAGTATAGCTGCATGTCACAGCCAAAAATGCCCCAAAAATTCAAAACATTAACCTTGAGCCACTTCTTGGACATTGTGTTGCTTAGAACAAATGTCTGTCAGAAAGCATTATTTTTTTTTATAAGTAGGACCTGTAGATATAGCATTGTCACGCAGAGAAAAATGGCCCCCAAAATTGTCAAAAACATGACACCCCCTTTAGACCTCTTTTGACAAGTTGTGAAGAACAAATGTCTGTTAGAAACAAATTTTTTTTGTAATAGGACCTGTTTAGTATTGCTGCATTTGCGATAAGCAGCATGACAAAAAGTAAAATTATAAAAATGACTTATCAGCCACTAATTAAAAAATTGTGATGTGGAGAGATGTCCTACTGTTAGAGAAACCACAATTTCTGTTCCAAAGGACCATGATTTATAGCTGTATCTCACAGCAACATGACCTCAAAAACCATTGACAATGGCGGAAAAACTTCTAAAGATAAGTGGAGTAAATTGAATACGGTTGTTGTCATGAAACCTGCTGTCTTTTACAGTCTGTCCTTCGCACAGAAAAACCGCAAAATGAACTGTTTGGAAACTGAAGAATAAAAATTGTAGTAAGAATTGTATTCATTTTTAAAAAAAAGTTTTCACAAGAGGGTGACAATTTCTGTTGGGAAGAGGAATGGAGAAGTAGACGGGCAACTAATCGGTGGACCTCGGCAATTTGGCGCCAACAACATCATCAGAGATCCATGCCTGATGCATCTTGGATGTAAGTCAAACGATCCAACATTGATCTGTGGAAAGCCGGATGAGTTTGTTCTGTAATGACTCTGTCCAGCTGCATGCTGAAGGTGATCAAGGCATTTTAGTAGGGTCAGCCGCTCAGGATATGGACGCTGGATGCGGGCTGGGCGGATCAGACACCTCTAGGGCGTGGGCCGAGCGAGGCTCGGGCCATTCATCCATTTTGGATTACCAAGAAGTCTTTTGAGTCCGTAGGCACCACACATTACAAATCATCGGATTTGAAGCAGATAGTCGCTTGCACCATGATTCTTAATGCTGGTCTCTCTGTGTGTTGGATGTGTGGCCCTGCATTGCATGCGTTGTGAGGTAGGTAAATAAAAGTTGCCAGGGTCGACCCATTAGGCTTCTGCCACCTTGCCTGACTTTATTGTGGGGCTGCCTGCTGCGCCCCCTCCCGCTACAGCTACTTGGCACTCTTATCTGCTGTCACGTCGCTAATGTTGTTCCACCGTGACATTTGAAAGAACGTGAAGCGAGGAACAGATGTCTCAAGTTGAATCAGATCAGCAAGGTCTCCATGTTTCATCTTTAATTTTTATCTCTATTTGGGGTGGGTTGGAGGAAAAGTGCGTGAGTTTGGTGTTCGTACAGGAGTGATCCAGGAGGGTGGGCTCCACCCGGTAACCGTTGTTCATTTTGATGGCCTTAGAAGTCGGAAAGGATCATGTTGGAGGGAAATGGAGCATCCAAGGCACTCATGTGAGAGATGGAAAGCCTTGATTTCCCAAGCCCTCTGGGTCGAGGGGGACCTAGCAATACTGATCTTCCTATTTCCTCCTCAGCCTCAAATTTCAGCGCAACCTCTTTAAACAAAGCAGGGACGTCGGTAACAATGGTGTCTAGGAATACCTCCTACTCACCTACGCTTCCTCGGCACAGCTTCACACAGCCCTGATTTGCCTCCGATGATGCACCCTGAGGGAGAGCTGATGCAGCATTGACTAGCCCTGGGGACCCTCCGAACCAATGCTAGTGAAGAGCGATAGAAATTGAGAAATGTGGGCTTGTGGATTCGACGGAGAGAAAGGCGTCTTGTGTCCGATTCTGTGTCCGTCTCCTCCATCCGTCGATGGCGGGACATGTATGTTGGTTTCAGAGTGTTCCAACAATCCGTTGCCTAAGGAATGACGCTACTAGAGATTCGACCACAATGCTCTGCTGACAAGGGCATTTGTCCGCCGGCTCGCCACTTGGACCTATTTTGGTGGCTTCTGCGCAAAACTGGCTATGGATGGTGCAGAGCATATTTTCACCTTGTCTTCACAGTGCATGCGGTGGGGGCGTGCAGAGCAGTACTGCACCTGGAGTGGTCCGCACCGACTGCTTTGTCAGGCTCACATCGGTTGTCAAGACTTGCGTTACTTACGGTAATATGGGGTCCATTGCAGTCTTGCTCCCACAAAATCGCGGAGCATTGTACTAGAGATGCTGTTGTGGGGAGGGGTGGGGGAAGATCGGAAAATATATTAAAATCCAGCGTGGTTAGCCACGATCAGAACCAGATTGAAAACGTGTTGGGGACGGAGTCGAGGCTCCATGAGCTGACGCTGCAACGCACAGGTGGGACGAAAGCAGGGTGCACAGATCATTACGAAGAACACGGGCGGAAGTGCGAACTCAGAACCTCGAGCCTTCACTCTCTAAGCTAAGCGCAGTCGTGACCCGGATAGCTCGTTAGAAGATTTTTCCTTGGAGAACAGACAGAAGGTTCATGATGTGACAAGGCATTGGATGTGCTTCACAGTACTCATAGACCGATCCTTAAATGTAGGCGAGTACCAGCAGCATTGGTCTTCAGGACTTCCTCCAACAGTTACTTGTTACGCACTAAGACCACGCCTTTGCCGGCACCAAGGTGTACTTGCTTAACCATGCCTATGTGCGCGCTCTCTGGTCTCTCAGTTGCGGAGGGTGAGCCGTCCTAGATCAGATATGACCCGTTAGCGCTGGGTGTGGTGGGATGGTCTGCAAGACAGATTAATGTTAGCTTAATGCACCGGGGACTTTTGCACGTGGTTCACTTCTTTTGTTCTGTGGCAGACGAGGTGGAAAGGGTTGCCGCGAGGGTTCTCTAAGAGGAAGGCGCCTGGGCTCTGGGGGAATGAGCACCTCTGCACCATCCCTGCGCGTAGATTGTTTTGTAGAGGAGGGCGTGGAGTGGTGTTGCTCGCGCGATAGCCTGTAGAGCCCACCGAGGTGCACGCGGGTATTTCATCTATGCAGAGACAATGTGTTCCATCCCAGCTGTCAGACTCCGCCAGTGTGTGTGGGGTGTAGATCGAGGTTGATGGAGAATGTGTAGCGGCATTGGCCGTAGGGACTTACTGAGAGTCCAGAGATGGTTGGCTGCGGGGGTCTGTCATGATGCGAATCTTTTCGCGCCACAGATGTCTGAAACAGATAAAGCGGGCTCGCGTGTGATAAGGATGGTGTTATGATGGAGCACGTTGGGGGCTGGCGCTCCTCTGCTAGTGGCTAAGTTGGGGAGATAGGACTGGACGTGAGTTTGCTGGCAAGAAGAGGAAATTGGGCACTGCTCGGCATCTGGGTATTGGGGGGGCAAGGGCATGAAGGCCTCATGTATTGCTGGCGGAATACCGCATCCTCGTGAATCGCTCTCGACACAAGACGGAGAATGGCAAGAGATCATTTTCCATAGGCCACAAAAGCCTGGCGCAATGTTACCTCGGAGTTTCATTGCACGACATAGTGCCTGTTTGGTTGGGATGGTTTGGGTTATAAAGTGTTTGTTTTACTTGGTCCGCCAATGCTCCGTAGCTCGGAGAAGACCAGAAGGCTGGACTGTCTTAGATGGCAGACATAGTACGGCGTGCAGGTATCGTCACCTCCGGTAGGGAAGGGAGAGGGGCGCCCGGGGGTAGGTGGCAGTGCGTGTGTATTCTGGATGCGTGTGGCTTGGAGCTGGTGCTGGTGGGTTACCTGGGCGGACGGTGGAGGGCTGAAGTCAGAGCTAGATCCCTGATCATGACATCTGAGAGACAATGGGCAGCTGAGGATACGCTTGGTGGTGGGTGGAAGAGGAGGAGGAGGCGGAGACAGAGGGTAGTAGTGACAGTTGGTTGGAAGCCCTCAGGCGTCGGAGTCTGGCTTTTTTGGCGGAGTGTTGCCTCCATTTGTACTAACTCTTATTGACATTTCGTTTGCATGTGGAATAGGACATTTTGGGTGGGGTTAAAACTAGCCTAAAGAGATTCTTGCTTACGACTTATACGTTTACGGCAGAAGGCAGCTATGACATCGCTGGTTGAATCAGCTGAGGTCTTGGGCGCTTCACAAGAAGGCCCAGGCTTGAAGGTCTCCTGGATATCCTTTTTGACGGGCGATAAACTGAAGGAGCGGGGTTTCGACTATGGGACGTGGGCTGGCAGGAATCATAGTCAGATCTTCTGCGATCCGCCCTCTCCCTTTTTGAGTCGGACCCGATATTGACACTACTCTCTCATCTGTCTCTTCCTACCTCGTTCACAATAGTGATGAAGCAGTCGCAAGCAAATTCTGCTGAAAGAACCACTTTCGGTATCCGCAATGTCCGTCATATATATTCATCTCAGATAACACAGGTGGACTTCGTCTTCCTGGACGATTCTGCATCCAGAAGGAGCTGCGGCTTCGCTGTCTTCTTTAAAGTATATAGAGGCATGCAAGAATGTTGCCGAGCCCGAATGACCTCCCGGGATTTTTGACCGATTTGATCCGGCTTCCTTGAGATTCTCTACTGTATCTTCGGCATCAGTTAACTGGGAACGTCGAGCAGGACGCAAAATATCTCATCTTTGGTCCTCTGATCTTTGATTTGTATACATGCCTACTGTCGCGTGCATCCCGAAGAATCCGTCTAATGACGTGTTTTGTCAGCAAAGAGGGTTCTTGTCAGGATATAAGAATTTGGGATTCTATCCACAGTGGTGGGTACTCCAGGAGTTGACATATTGGGTAGCGAGAGCCGTTTCTGTTGCAGTCCGTCAATTCATGTGTTTGGACGGATTGCTTGATGATGCTGATGATGACATTTGTCTGGCCTGATGGTGATGGGTTGGAGCTGATCTTATGCGGACGCGCGGGGAGATGGTAGGTTAAAAGTATTACTGCTGGGAGACAGGGATTGCGATCTTTAACTCGCTACCGTGTAAGAGCGGGGATTCGAAAAGTTGGGGAGTTTGGCGCCGGACGCTGTTTCGTATAGACTGAGATTCTGGGAGACGATGGGTGAGTGTGTCGCTAGACCGCCGCAGCAATGTACAGTGGCTTCTAGTTAGTGGATAATGCAAGAGACCGCGAAGCGAGTCTAGAGGCTGGGCTATGGGTGGTGTGTGGGCTGTTCGGCTCGCCGATGTACTATCTGGTAAGAGAGACGAGCGCGTCTTCTCGTACCTACAGTACCTCCGCCATGTCGACGTACCCCCGCTAATTGCTCGCTCTTACCACATGAATTTCGCGTTGTTCCAGATGTTGCAGAAAGATATAGAATAGAATAGTTTGAGAAAGATGAGTATACGCAAGGGAGTCTTTGTGAAATGTTTTCTGTTATGTTAGAATAAGAATGTAGACAGTGAGGGTCCAGCATGAAATCAATGTATTAGTGCTACAGAATCCTCTGTTCAAGATTATAGGGACTACTCAATAGATTGAACCGGCAAAAGTTGCTGGACTTGAAAATTTAGTGCAATTTAGGGTACACTCTATCAATAAAGTTGACTGACCAAAGTTAAAAAACACCTATCGTGAAAATGTCTACGGGATAATAAAAGGATTTTTCGGGCGAGCCTATGAATACACACTTGTATGTGGCTTCGGGCTGACTAACTAGAGAAAAAGATTGCTGGATTATCAAATTGAATTTGCGAAGGTGGGTGGCTGTCTATGAATCAGAAGCTGGCCTGCGCCAATAGTGAGAAAAAAACACGTAACTATGAATTGATGAACGGATAATTAAAAGGTATTTCTAGGCAACTATCGATACACTGTTGGATGACTAAAATTGCTGGATTCAAATTTAAGTGAAAGTTATCTTCTAATCAACAAAGCTTGAATGACAAAAAGTGAACAAAAAACTCCTATCTTGAAATGGTATACGATAATATAAAACTCGTATTTTTGGCACCTATCAATACCAAGCCTTGTGTGTGACTACCAAAATTGCTGGATTCAAATTAAGTTCAAAGGTACCTTCTCTCAACAAAAGCTTGACTGACCAAAAGTGTGGAAAAAAAATACCTATCTGAAATGTACTTTACGGGATAATAAAGGTATTTTTGGCACTCCTAATCAATACACATGTGGTGGACTACATACATTGGCTGGATTCAATATTTAAACTGCAAGTTACCTCTATCAACAATTGCTTGACTGACCAAAAGTGAAAACAACACCGTATCTGAAATGTATACGGATAATAAACAGTATTTTGGCACTATTCAATACACCTGTGAGTGACTACAAATGTTGCGTATTTCAAATTTAACTGCAAGGTGGCTCTATGAACCCAAAGTCGGGCCTGCCGCCAAAGTGAATAAAAACACGTATCTGAAATGTGTACGATAATAAAAGTTATTTTTTGGCACCTATCAATACACCTGTTGTGACTACAAAATTGCTGGATTCAAATTTAAGCAAGTACTCTCTAGGATCAACAACGCTTGACGACCAAAAAGTGAAAAAACACGTATCTGAATTGTATCGGATATAAAAGGTATTTTTGTGGCACCTATCAATACACCTGTGGTGATTACAAATAGACTTGGATTCCCCAAATTTAAGGCAAGGTACCTCTATCAACAAATGCTTGATGACCTCAAAAGGAAAAAAACCACCTATTGAAATTGATATGAATAATAAAAGTGGAGTTTCTGCGCGAGATAAACAAATAGACATGATGTTACTAGAAAAGATCTGGTTCCTAATATAAGTTCAGGTGGCCCAACATCCAAGTAATGATTTCAACAGAAAATGTTTAATAAAGCATATATGCTATGCAATTATCTACACTAAGTCTGGGTGCAAATGTATATACCAGTATCCTTTAAAGAGCCTGTCTGTGTTCTCGCCGATGGGGCCCCCTCCCATCCCCCCGCTTACCCCGTGACTTTAACAGCGTAGAGTTCCTACTGTAAATTGCAAATTCTGATCTACCTAAGTTCTAAGGATTACAGCTAAAAGTATTGATATAGTTGTCTCTTTGAACAATATGATTAGATTCGCTAAGCTGTTTTGCACAGAGAACTGATCGACGTTCTTGTCAGTTGGAGTTACTGACACTACAATCGATCGATGATCCCAGGAAGAGGTGTTCTATGTTAAAACGAGGGAGGTACTTGTATTTTTTCCAGCAATCGCAACCATACACATCCCAGTCATGCACGTCGCACACAACAGCTTCACCATGCCTACTTGTCTCTCTAAGCTGATTGCTGTCACCAAAATGACAGGAAGCGCCGAAAATGTATCGATATTAATAGATGATGCACAGATTTTAACCTAAATTATCGCGTGATCTAAAAAATCCGATCAACATAAAAACTGTGCCGATTTCAACTTTGTCGATAATAATCGCTCAACACTAGTCCCTATCTTAAAATGTTATGGCATATCAATAGGATGTTCTGTAATATTATAGCAAACTATATCAATTGAGACACATTCAGATGAAGAAAAGGAACATTTGTATATACAATACAAAAAAGTATAAAATGGCTTCAAGACAAGAACCAAACATTATGTCTGAGTCATTAAGCACCAAAGCCCAGCAAACTCATTCACATTTTCTGATGGATGAGCTGAGGTCCACTCCCTGACTGCAATTCTTTCTACAATTCTAATACCCCTTTACACCACATTGACCATGTTACAAAGTGCTGATTAGAAACCTAGAGCCGGAACATAAGTAAGATAAAATGCAAAAAGTGCAATCTTACTGGTTGGCTAGATTGCAGCATTGGAAATATTTTACTTCAAATGAACAGTATAACTAATAAAAGAAATAGGAAAATCCTGAATTATATCAACATGATAGCAACAGGGCTTTATTATTCTACCTATGAAAGATTTATTGTTTTATTATGTTTTCTCATTTGCATTATTATCTAATTTACAGCTAAATGCCTCCAAATATTTCTGTCAGAAGAGAAATAAAAAGTTTTAATATATTCATGATTTTTTATGATTTTTTAATAGGTGCAGGCAGAACATTTTAATCATTTAACAATATTATTGTGATTTTATGTGTAAAATATGTAGAAAGGCTTAACCTTTGACTTTAAGGCCACGTTCAAATTTGGCAGAATGATCACAGGTATTCAGTATGGTATCTACTTTCAAAATCCTTGGCAATATTTGGTACATATTGTGGGTTGGAGATTTACACTATAATATTGGGAAAAAAAAATTCAGCTCCAAAGCCATGCTGCAGATTTTTCAAAAATCTGGTTTCAGAAAATATATGGACTTTCTATTGCAGATTTCACCCTCTACAATTCACAGAGTTAAATCCTCAAGACCAATGTTGAACGACGTAAATTATAGAATATGTGGAGAGTGGGTTTTTCACAAATTAGTGTGAAAAAAAATAAGGCTAAATGCAAAGGGCCGTCTATGGATTTTTAAACCCTGTTGTGAAAATGTCACAGATTTTATTGCACATTTCACCTTTTTCAATTCATAGAGCAAAATGCATAGCAATCTGAGACAAGCAGAAATCTCGCAAAATGGGCACAACTTTGTGTATGAAACGGTTTTGGTTGCTAAAACTCACTTTTTTTCCCCATAGGTTTCTATGGGGGGAAAAAAAAAAGTGAGTTTTTAGGGACCAAAAAACAGTTTCCATACTTGTTGCCCGCAACTGTGTTGCAATAATTCTCTACTTTATCTGGATGTACCAAAAGGCAAGGTTAAGTCCTACCCAGTAATAAGTCTCATATTTAGTTTTCTAGAACTCATCAAACCACCCATGTTGTCATTAAACACATCAATAATTCTAATGAGTTATTTGGGAATAAACCCAAAATATACCCTAATGGCTAGTGTTTGGCTCCAAAGTCAGCTCCAAATGGGTTAGCTTCTGTTGGACGTCTGGGATTCATTATTGTGTCAGAACATGGGATCCTATTGTACCCTTTGTTGCCCACTTTGATCCAGTTCTGCAGTATTGATCTAGAGAAAGGAAAAACAGCCCTAGTTAAAAATATTTATTTTATGAGGAAAACAATAATTTTCCAGCTCTGAATATGGCAATTAGAATTAATTAGTAGATAAGAAAAAAAATACACTGTGATAAAATGTCTTTAGAAATTATTTAGTTATCTCTTTGTTAATTCTATTTTGGGCCTCTTAAAATTTTGCTTCCATGTTCTACACTTTAAAAGAACTGCTCTCACTAAAGTCTCAGGTTGTCAGGGATCTATCTTTCCTTGACTTTTTCCTGTCTAAAGCAAAGTAACTGCCCCAAAAAGGGTCACCCTTCACACATGCCTTGCCCTGGATGACCCTGATGTAGACGAACCAGGACAAATGAACAGGGAACTGACAGGAACAAACCAAAAACAATTATGGTCAGACAAGCCGAGCTCAAGCCAGCAGGGGATCACAATACCAAATAAGAAGCAGAAGAACGACTAAATATCAAGATGAAGTCGGGAACCATAAAGTATCTCTCAAACCCCAAGGTAACTGCACTAGCCAGGACATAGGAGCAATCACAAGAAGATAATGAAAAAACATAAAGTTTTAAATACCCCATCCAAGCCAGGGATTGGACCAAGGGCTTAATCCAATAGACTCTGCATAGAACCCTGGCTGAGGCTGAAAACAGACAGAAACTTTTTAAAGGAATGGTAGCATCCAAGCCAGGGATTGGACCAAGGGCTTAATCCAATAGACTCTGCATAGAACCCTGGCTGAGGCTGAAAACAGACAGAAACTTTTTAAAGGAATGGTAGCATACTGCTGACACAAAGGATCACCTAACATCTGAATCTGATTTCTTTTGATTCTTCCAGATCTATTGGTAATGTTTGACACCATAGATCACCAAATCCTAGTTAGCATGCTTTACTTTCTTTGCCTTAAGATTATTGCTCTCTAAGAGCAATTTCTTACAGAATAATACGAAACATTGTAGCTGCAAGCTGCTTGACTTCCTGAGTGATATTGTAACCTGGGGTAGAGACCTCAGTACACATCAGAGGTTTCACCTGATTAAGGTTAATCTAAAGTGACTGTCAGCTCTTGCCTGTCCTAATGTGCTGCTTTGAGCTTCTGGGAGGTTACTCTCTGCCACACCCTGCGTACCTACAGTGGAAACCAGAAGTTTACATACACAATATAAAAAGACACATATGCATGTTTTTCTCAGTATCTGACATGAATCAGAAAAAACATACCCGTTTTAGGTCACCAGCCAAACCAAGTTAAAAGTGATCTGACTGAGGCAAAGTTGTTGTAGATTAACTAAAGTTGCCAGTAGGGCAAAAAATATACATTATTTCTCAATTTATACAACTAAAATAATAAAAACAAAAAAATATTAAATTATATAATAACCCAAAAATGTTAAATGATCACATCACACCAGGATAGAAATAAAAGAAAAGGTATTAGAATAGCATGTCAGTGAATAGAAACTATGGTAGTGATCTTGCATGGCACACCATAAGTCTCAGCAAGACCAGTTGAGTGCCAGCTATTGCCGTATGTAGAATAAAAGCTGAGCCACTGACATAGATTTTGATGAATGAAAATCAATGTACAATATAAAAGTATAAAAACAAGTATTTTGTAAGATTTTAATTATAAAAAACAAAAAATATAAAAATCAGAGCAAAATTTTATTATTAACATAATAAATTTTACATTAGATGAACTCCTTTAATCTCTATAGAGAAGAACAGAAACTCCTAAATGTCAATCGTTCTGTTCAATGTTTCTCTTTCTATTATATCACAATGCTCTCCCTGTGTCAATCTCAATTTTTGGTTAGAATGTTGCAAGAGATAAGTAGCTATTACTGTCAATCATACTTAAGAACTGTAATATTTGCATTCGTACTGTTACGCTCTCTTTTCTATAGAGACTAGTGCAATTCGTTGATTTTCTAATGAAAAATTAAGTAAATAAAATTTCATTCTGATTTTTATATTTTTTGTTTTTTATTATTAAAATCTTACAAAATACTTTATTTTAGACAGTTATTTTGTATGTTAATTTTTATTCATCAAATTGTAGTTCAATGGGTCGGTAGGTCAGGATTTTGTATGCTTTATAAACGTTTTGAATTTTAATCACATTGTGATCAGTATTAAAATTTTATATTGCTGCTCTCAGTCTTTATTCTATATATGACAATATTTGGTACACCACGGGCTCGCTGGGACCTGAGCTGCATTAAGCAAATCACTAACATAATTTCTGTTCACTGACATACTATTTGAATGCATTTATTTTACTTCTAGCCTGCTGTGATGTGTTTGTACTGCTAATACTATTATAATGGGATTTATAACAGATTCTTTATTGGTTTTCAAATTTTATATTATTTAAATTATTATTAAATTTATAATATATATCGTATATACTCGAGTATAAGCCGAGTTTTTCTGCACAAAAATTGTGCTGAAAAATCCCCCCTTGGCTTATACTCGAGTCACTGTCGGCGCTCGGTCGCTGCGATGGCTCGTGCTTAGACACGGACGCTTCAGTTATATGCGACTCCTCAGGGAGCGCATATAACTGAATGCCGAGTACCTGACAGCGTCCGGGCACTGCGGTGGGCCGGGCGCTGTCAGCGATCTTCTCATTTGTATGCGACTCCTCTGGAGCGCACACAGGTAAAGAGATAGCACTGCGGAGCAGAGAGCGAGTGCTCCCTACTCCGCAGTGGACTCCAGGTGGCCGCAGACTCGCAGCTGTCCAGAGTTTCCAGCACAGGCAGTGTGTGTCATCACGCTGCGTGCGCGGCCTGATGACATCACAATGCCTGTGCCCCAAGACGGAGGAGAGCGCCCGGGAGGCGGAGCAGCGGGGATAGAGGTAAGTGGTTGTTTTTTGTTTTAAAACCATACCTATACCTGCCTATAGCCTGCCTAGGGGGACCTATACCCTGCCTAGGGGGACCTATACCTGCCTATACCCTGCCTATACCTGCCTATAGCCTGCCTAGGGGGACCTATACCTGCCTATTCCCTGCCTAGGGGACCTATACCTGCCTATACCCTGCCTATAACGACCTATACCTGCCTATAGCCTGCCTAGGGGGACCTATACCAGCCTATAACCAGCCTATAATGACCTACACCTGCCTATACCCTGCCTATGAGGACCTATACCTGCCTATGATGACCTATACCTGCCTATAACCTGCCTATGGGGGCAATTACCTGCCTATAGCCTGCCTAGGGGGGCATATAGCAGCCTATAACAACCTATGGGGGACATTAAACGGCCTATACATGCCTATAACCTGCCTATGGGGGACATTTAACTGCCTACTCCAGCCTATAACCTGCCTATGGGGGACATTAAACTGCCTATGCCTGCCTATATCTTCCATGTGAGGGACATTAAACTGCCTATACCTGCCTATATCTGCCTATAGGGGACATTAAACTGCCTATACCTGCCTATATCTGCCTATGGGGGACATTAAACTGCCTATACCTGCCTATACCTGTCTATGGGGGACATTATTCTGTCTATACCTGCCTATGGGAGACATTAAACTGCCTATGTAATTTTATTGGTATCTATTTTTATTTTTAAAATTCACCAGTAGCTGCTGCATTTTTCACCCTAAGCTTATACTCGAGTCAATAAGCTTTCCCGTTTTTTTTTGTGGCAAAAGTAGGTGCCTTGGCTTATACTCGGGTCGGCTTATACTCGAGTATATACGGTAAT
The DNA here is from genome assembly GCA_025379985.1 of Phyllomedusa bahiana. Taxonomy (NCBI): domain Eukaryota; kingdom Metazoa; phylum Chordata; class Amphibia; order Anura; family Hylidae; genus Phyllomedusa; species Phyllomedusa bahiana. The sequence goes on from JAODAL010031464.1 coordinate 23,297, forward strand.
TTAATTTTAAATTTTTTAATTTTTAAACATTTTAGATTGTATAAATTTATATTCATTTTATCTTATTGCTAAATTATTTACTTTAATTAATTAGTTAGCATGACCCGAGCTGTCAGGAATTCTGTACAGTTTTTCTCAGCGCATCAACCATTGCAATGAAGCACATTTAGGCTTCACATCTGTGATCCATCTACGATGCGCCAAATATATGAACCACAGTATGACAGGTTCATATATACTGTCACATTCTACACAGCTCTAAACCTATTTAAAACTGGTGTATTTTTGCCAAGTTTATACATGTTGCCCGAAATGTAGATATTAAAATAACAGTGTTTTATTTATCTGTTTTATATACGGGTGGGTCTAGTTGCATTTTAGAGATGTGTTATTGACATACCTCATGCTACAATAACCTGGACAGTGATCGTATTATATGCAGATGAAGTTACATGCAGATGAATTGTATAACTACAGTTCAATAAGTAGGAAATGGCTCTTTTCTTCAACTTTCTAGGGTATTCTAAATTTCCTTTACACCTTTATTTCCTTTATTTCCCCAAAACAATTCTTTATAATGTCATAGTATTATTTCTCTCTTTCCCACCCAATAAGGATATATTTACACAAAGTTTTCCACATGGATTACAACAAGGATTCTGTTGTCAAAGTTTATATTAAACTGCATAAAATCTGTGTGCCTTTGTCTTTTTCCAGATTATTTTCTAATAGGATTTAAAATCCACTTCCCTGAAAAAAAGGCTATATGTCCTTTCTTGGTGCAAAATCTTTGTGGATTACACCCAGAAATCTATTGGAGAGCTTTGACACAGGGTAATCCCATTGAATAGCGTTCATCTCCAAATCTGTGGTTTTAAAAGCTGCAGTTTCATTGTGCTGTGAAGTCTGCAACGGAGTTGTTCTCTTAAAGGGAATGTGTCATCAAAAATGACTTATTGTTTAACTCGTGTTTTTTAAGAATTTTTGGTTATATTTATTTTTAATTTTCCATATCACTTTAAATATTTTTTAATAATTCTTAAGTCCTGCAGTTTTCACTTTGGGCCACTAAGCCTAATAAAAAGTCTGACACTTCCTGCCCTATAGATAAAGATTTTCAGCAGTGTGTTCATTATTAACACCAAGCAGGGTCAAATCTGATAGGAGACTCCAGTGGGGAATAGATAACACAGAATCCACCAAAGAGGAGATAGTCCCCAGCTCTCCCCCCCTCCTCCTGCAGAGTGAATTCTTCCCAGGTCACACAGCATGATAGAAAACTGTCCTATTGAAGTCTATGGGACAGAAACAGTATTAAAACTCCATGTGCATGAAGCTGCGGTTAAAGTATCCTCTGATGCTGTTAAAACTGTGCAAAACAAGGCATAGTGGCCAAAAGTGAAAACTGCAGCACTTAAGAATTATTAAAAAATATTGAAAGTGATATGAAAAATGAAAAAGAAATATAACCAAAAATTCTTAAAAAATGTGTTTAACATAAAAACGGGAGTTAAACAATAATTAATTTTTGATGACACATTCCCTTTAAGGCTATGTTCACACGGCTTAATTGCGGGACGTATTTCGCCCCGCAATTACGCGTATACGCCGTGAATAACTGACCTGTCACTTCTCTCCCTGCTCGCCGTAGTGTGCGAGCAGGGAAAGGAGACGTGATCCATAGTTCTCTATGAGAACTGTGGATTACCGTAATGACTGGGATGTATCTCGCCCATAATTCGCGCCGTACGGCGCGAATTACGGGCTAAAATACATCCCAGAATAAGCCGTGTGAACATAGCTGTTACGGACAGCGGTAGTGGATCCGCTAGACCACCGCAAGCGATGGTATAAGCTATGCCAGGAAGCGGAGTCTAAGTAGGTCCCGGTTTTCAAACCCGAGCCCCCCCGCAAAGCGGGATGGACTTGCTGCGGTGGGAGTCTACCAGGTCGCTTCCACTGATATGACTTGCTTGCGGTGGAAGCCAAGGGTGAGCGTGGTACAGAATCGTCAGGCGTAGGCGTAGTCGTGGACAGGCGGACAGGTCAGGGCAGGCGGCAAGGTTCGTGGTCAATAAACGTAGCAAGAGGGTCAGGGCAGGTGGCAAAGGTTCGTGGTCAATAAACGTAGAACAAGGGTCAGAACACTGATGACACTAGAAAAGCACTTCACAAAGCTTTTCTTAAAGGCAATGGGCACAATAGATCCGGCAAAGGGAAATGCCAAAGGGGGGTAAAATATATAGGACCAGCGTCCAGCACAGAACCAATTCCAGGCGCGCTGGCCCATCACATTTCAAACACCTGACGCACGCACGCGAGGGGGCCCGAGCGTGCACTGCAGCCGGCAGAGCGTCACAAGAGGACAGGAGCGTGGCAAGGTAAGTGCAGGCACTTGGGGACCGTGGCGCCACTCGTCCCCGGAGCAGGGGGATATGGACGGGACACGGGTGTGCCCGCAGCCCGACCCACGGCTGCGGGACCACCCCGTGACAATAGCCTAATTGTGTTCCTTAGTTCTTGAGTGCTAATGTTCAGCAAAATGTAAAAAAACTTTGTTTGCTGTAAAGAGAAATTTTCAAGTTGAGAACACAATATGTATGCTCATCTGATACTGTATAATACATTCTATTTGGTTAATAAAGACTCATGTAAAAATACCCTCCCAGTAATTAAGTGTCTGGTCTGAGGTCTGAGTAGATTTTAAGATCTCGTCTGGGGTCTGAATTCAGTGGTTTGGTCTATAGACTTAATTGCTTGGTTGGTCTAATCTAATATCTGAATTAAATTAGGGGTATGGTCTGATACGTCTAAAGTTGGCTCAAGGATTTAAAATTATTAAGAGGTCTGGTCTGGTCTCTTAAAGGGAATATTTCATAAAAAATTACTTAACTAAACTTAATGTTTTTATGTTAAACACATTTTTTAAAGAATTTCTGGTAGTGTTGAGCGATTACGTTGGCCATCGACATCAGTCGATGGTCGATAGTCGACCATCATCGACAAGATATTCGATGGTCGATGATAGATGATCGCCGATGACCATTAAAGTCTATGGGAGAGCAACAACACCTTCATTCTTACACCCAAACAGGGCTGGAGAAGCTGGAATTAACATCCACAACAGTCAAATGGATACGTGCTATATTCACTATCCCTGTCTTGCACCACAGCATGAGCCTTAAACCTGCATGACCCACAAATTAAAAAGTGCCAGAAGGCAGTATGATTTGAACCATCATTTCACTTGAACTGGACATTGAATATCCCTGTCCTAGAACGCAGCATGAGCCCCAAACCTGCATGACCCCCAGATTTAAAAAGTGCCGGAAAAAGGAGTTTTTGAACCACCATTTTAGTTTCACTGGACATTGACTATACCTGTCCTGGGCCACAGCATGAGCCCCAAACCTGCATGAACCCCAGATTAAAAAGTGCCGGAAAAAGGAGTCTTTCAACCACCATTTTAGTTTCACTGGACATTGACTATACCTGTCCTGGGCCACAGCATGAGCCCCAAACCTGCATGACCCACAGATTAAAAAGTGCCGGAAAAAGGAGTCTTTCAACCACCATTTTAGTTTCACTGGACATATACTGTCCCTGTCCTGGGTAGCGCTTGCCCCTCCGTATGAGTGCGGACCAATTGAGCTTCACTTGGAAATACTGGTGGTTAACGCTCTTGTTCCACCCAGGTGCCCTTTTTCTTGGCATTCTTTTTCTCATTTTACTCAACGTGCTGGAGGAAATTGTCTCTGTACTTTGTTCTCTGTCCATGCTCCATACTCCATGTCCTCTGAATAACCTACATCTGGTCAAGTTTTCCTGTACCTCCCTTGTACAATTCAGAGGAATTTTTTTACCAGCTATTTTGTACATGCAAGTTTTTTTAGTAGTTTAATTCTAGAAAACACATTTTTAAAATAGGATGGAATCCCACCATGTCTTTGTTTCTCTTTTTTATTTGTATTAAATGGGTTGTCTCAATACAGGGATTGCTAGCTATGTTAAAGATCTTGCAAAAACAAGTCATTTTGCAATATGTGTCCATTAACAGTGTCCTACCTATTCCTGTTTCTGACAGCACCATCACCCTTGAGCCACTCTTAACAATTGTGAAGAACAAATGTCTGTTAGAAACAACATTTTTTTTATAATAGGACCTGTAGTATAGCTGCATGTCACAGCAAAATGCCCCCAAAAATTCAAAACATGACCCATGAGCCACTCTTGACAATTGTGAAGAACAAATGTCTGTTAGAAACAACATTTTTTTATAATAGGACCTGTAGTATAGCTGCATGTCACAGCAAAATGCCCCCAAAAAATTCAAAACATGACCCATGAGCCACTTTTGACAATTGTGAAGAACAAATGTCTGTTTTGAAACAACATTTTTTATAATAGGACCTGTAGTATAGCTGTATGACACAGCAAAATGCCCCCAAAAATTCAAAACATGACCCATGAGCCACTTTTGACAATTGTGAAGAACAAATGTCTGTTAGAAACAACATTTTTTTTATAATAGGACCTGTAGTATAGCTGCATGTCACAGCAAAATGCCCCCAAAAATTCAAAGCATGACCCTTGAGCCACTTTGGACAATTGTGAAGAACAAATGTCTGTTAGAAACAACATTTTTTTATAATAGGACCTGTAGTATAGCTGCATGTCACAGCAAAATGCCCCCAAAAATTCAAAGCATGACCCTTGAGCCACTTTTGACAATTGTGAAGAACAAATGTCTGTTAGAAACAAAAAAAATTTATAATAGGACCTGTAGTATAGCTGCATGTCACAGCAAAATGTCCCCAAAAATTCAAAGCATGACCCTTGTGCCACTTTGGACATTTGTGAAGAACAAATGTCTGTTAGAAACAACATTTTTTTTTATAATAGGACCTGTAGTATTGCTGCATTTCAAAGCAGCATGACCCAAAAAATTATAAAAATGACTTCTCAGCCACTGTTAAAAATTGTGAGGGAGAAATGCCACTTAGAAGCCACATTTCTGTTCCAAAGGACCATGATTATTGCTGTATCTCACAGCAACATGACCCCAAAAAATTATAAAAAATACTTCTCAGCCACTGTTAAAAATAGTGAGGAGAAATGCCACTTAAAAAGCCACATTTCTGTTCCAAAGGACCATAATTATAGATGTATCTCACAGCAACATGACCCCCAAAACCATTGACAATGCGAAAACTTCTAACGATAACGTGAGTAAATGGAAGAAGGTGTTGTCATGAAACCTTGCTGTCTTTTACAGTCTCCTCACAGCAAAACCAGCCAAATGTACTGTTGGGACCTGGGAATAAAAATGGCAGTAAGAAAATGATCATTTAAAAAAATTTTTTCAAGAGGCCCAAATTTATTATTTTTTTAAATTATTATTATTTATTTTAAAAGCGCCATTGTTTCCAGGGCGCTGTACATATCGAGGGGGTTACATACATAACATAAGTCAAACGAGTACAGTGATAAGGATAATGACAATTGGCACGACAGAGGGAGAGAGGACCTACCCCCGAGGGCTTACAATCTACAAGGAGGGGGAAAGAGACAGGAGGTGAGGGCGGGACATGCCCTTGGGAGGAAGTAGTGACAAGTTTAGTGAAGGTTATAGGCAAGCCTGAAGAAATGGGTTTTCAGGTTGCTTTGAAGCTGGTGAAAGGGGGAGGAGGTTCTGATGTGTTGGGGCAGTGAGTTCCAGAGTGTGGGTGAAGCACTGGAAAGAAGTCTTGGAGACGGTTGTGTGAGGAGCTGAAAAAGTGGGAGAGAAAGGAGAAGGTCCTGAAGAGGAGCGGAATTGCGTGAGGGGAGATATTTGGGAAAAAATTAGGCAGAGATGTATGGAGGGGAGAGGTCGTGGGAGAGCCTTGTAGGTCATGGTTAGTTGCTTGAAATGAATTCGCTGGGCAATGGGAAGCCAGTGAAGGGATTGGCAGAGGGGAAGGCAGAGGAGTAGCGAGGAGAGAGGGGGATAAGACGGCAGCAGAGTTAAGGATGGATTGGAGGGGAGCGAGGGTGCTAGCTGGGAGGCCACTGAGAAGGATGTTGCAGTAGTCTAGGCGTGAGATGACAAGGGCATGGCCAGCATTTTTGTAGTGTCAAGCCGAGGAATGAGCGGATGCGAGAGTTTTTCAGGTGGAGGCGGCAGGCAAGGTTAGGGTTTGGATGTGTGGTTTGAAAGAAAAAGCAGAGTCTAGGATTACCCCAAGAAAAGCGGACTTGTGGGACCGGTTTAAAAGTGTAGAAACCGTTGACTGTAAAAGAGAGATCAGGGGCAGGGGTAGAGTTGATGGTGGAAAGATGATGAGTTCTGTTTTCTCCACATTTAGTTTTAGGAGACGTGATGAGAAGAAGGAGGAAATGGAGGACAGACAGTCAGGGATCCGGGTAGAGTTTGAGAAGTGACATCTTGGGGCCAGAGATGTAAAAGTTGGGTATCATCACATACAGGTGGTAAAGAAAAACCATGTGAGGCTATGACAAACCGAGGCCCAAAGGGGTTTGTTAGAGAAAGTAGTGGACCCCGGACTGACCCTTGGGGGACACCAAAAAAGGAGTGGCCGGGGGGGGGAGGGGACAAGAATAGAGACGCTTTAAAGTCCGAAACAGGAGGGACAGGAGGGTTCCCCGGAAAGAGCCCAAATCCGTAAGGCCCAGGGGTGGGGAGGATTTGTAGCTGGGGGGAATAGACCCACAGTGCAAAGGCAGAGGACAGGTTTCCCAAAGGGGGGAAACCCCAAGTAGTGGCATGAAGGGTTTAGCATTAAAAAGATCATTAGTGACTTTTTTTTTGGGCATTTCGTAAAATTGGGGGGTCGAAAACCAGATTGTAGTGGGGCCCAAAAAGAAGATGGAGGAGGGTGGGAGGGAAAAGCTGGGAAAAAGACTGCCCGCCCGAGGAGTTTGGAAAACAAAAAGGGACATTTAGATGGGGGGATAGGACAGAGAAAGAGGGTTTAAGGGTTGTTTTTTCTGTTTTAAGAGGAAAAAATGAAGAACCGGCCCAAATAAACGGGGACCTCGGGAATTGGGGCCACCCAAAATTTATCAAAGGGTCCATTCCTGATTCATCTTGATGAAAGTCCAAAATAACCACATTAACTGTGGAAAGCCGGATGCGTTTTTTCTGTAAATGAAATCCTTTCCCCTGTGCTGAAGGTTCCGCTCAAAAATGACGCTGCTGCTGGGGGAGGAAAAACACCCTTTTATGGCGTGGCGAGCCAGCCCGGGCCATTTGTCCATTTTTTGGGTACCCAGAAGGTCTATTGGGTTTCCCGGGAAAACATACAAAAACTCGGTGTTTGGGGACGCAAAGTCGTGGGACCCCATGAACTTAAAACGGTCTCTGTGTGTTGGATGGGGTGCCCCGCATTGCAATTTGTTTTTTGAGGGGAAAATAAAGATACCCAGAGTTCACCCAATTTGGGGGTTCCCGCCCCCTTGCCCGCTGCTTTCTGGCCCACAAAGCTACTTGGAACCTAAATGTGTTTACTTTGCTGAAGTTTTTTTTCCAAACCCTGACATTTGAAGAACGGAAGCCCGACCGCAACCCGATTCTCCAATTTTATCAATCACAAGGCACCAATTTTTCCCCATTTTATCTCTCTATTTGGGGGGGGTGGAAGGAAAAATGCTGAGGGTTTTTTTTTTTTTAAACCCGGGGGTCCAAAGGGGGGTTGGGCCCCCCAGTAAAAAGTTGTTTCCCTTTTTATTTGGGCCCTTTAAAGCAGGGCATGGGTTTGGGGGAAATTTGGGGCATCCAAACAACCCCAAAAAAGAAAAGGAAACCTTTAAATTTTCCCCAAACTTTTTGGGTAAGGGGACAACAAAAATATCTTTCCCCCATCTTCCCCCCTCCGCCTCAAATTCGCCCCCAAACCCCCTTTCCCCAAGGGATGGGGCCGGTTTAAAGTCATTTTCCCAAGGGAAACCTCCCCTCCTCCCCCTGCTACTCCCTTTGCTGCCCCCGGCACAGCTTCAACACAAACCCCGACTTTCCTGAGATTATGCACCCGAAGCGATGCCTGCTTGCACTAGCCCTGGGGCCCCGAACCAAAATTTCCTAAGAAAAAACCGAAAAAAATTGAGAAACCCCCCCGGGGCCCGGGGCCTTTTTGGTTCGACGGAGAAAAGGCCCGTGTCCCCCCTCTTTTTTCCGCCTCCTCCCCGTCCTGGCGGGGCCTGTTTTTTCAGATGGGCCAAAAGATCGTTCCCCAAAAAAAGAAACACCACAAAGCTCTTTGGGAACAAGGGAAAACGTCCGCACTGACCCCTTTTTTGGGAGCTTCTTCAAAACTGGCAAGAATGGTGCAGAGCCCTTTCACCTCCTACACTCTCGGTGGCTCAACCCCCGGGGTCTGCACCGCTGCTTGCAGGCCTGTGTCACTTCGTACTGGTAAGGCTTTGCGCTGCTGCCACAATCCGGGAGCATGTGGAGGGGGGAAAATTCCCAGCGTGTTTCCACGTCAAAAATAGAGGTTGACGGGGGGGCCCGACTGACCTCAACGCAGCCAGCGGGACAAGCAGGGTGCAACGGCGGAAGTGGAACCAACTTCGAGCCACCTCAGCAGCCATCCAACCCCCGGGGACTCTTTGAAAAATTTTCCCTGGACGAAAAAGTTCATGACATTGCCAGCAAGGGATGGCCCCAGCCACCGATTTTAAGGGGCGGCCACAATTTTCGCCCGTTATGCACACCACCTTCCCGGAAAAGGGCTCGCACCCCCACCCGGTCTCGTTGCGGAGAGCCGCCACAGCCCGACCTGTGGTGGACTCCCAAAACAATTAATTAAACAGGGCCTGGTTCCCGGGGCAGGGATCCCACCAGAGGCCCTTTTGGGGAAAAACACTGCCCCATCCCGCGGTTTTGAAGAGTGGCGCAACCTGAAGCCCCTCCCCCCAGAGACTCCACCCAGCTCACCCGTGAGCTGTCACAGAGATAAGCGCCTTTGGGCCGTGCTTACAGTCCATTTCAGGGGTCAGATGGACTTTTCCGGCCCAGATGCAGACAACGCCTTGAAATTTTAGATGCCCCGGGGCGGGCCCGGGTAGGGACGGCTTTTCGGCAAAAAAATGCCTGCACCATCTGGATTGGGGGCGGGAAAGGGGCCAAAGACGGGCGGAACCCATCGTTCCACCAGACGGAAAGGCAACATTCCCAAAGGGCCCCAAAACCGGGAAATCCAAATTTCAGGCTTTTGGCTTGGGATGGTTGGGTTAAAAGGGTTTTTTTTCTTCTGCCCCAAACCGGGAAGACAAAGGCGGGTGCTAGACTGGCCCTGTACGGCGTGCAGGTTGTCAAACTGGGGGAAGGAAAGGGGAAAAGGAGGGGCTCTGTGGTGCGGGTGGTACTCGGGGCGACGGTGGAGGCTAAACGAGGCTGATCCCTGATCATGACTCTGAGAGACATGGCAGCTGAGGAACGCTTGGTGGGGCGGAGGAGGGGAGGGGGAGAAAAGGGTGTGACAGTGGTTGGAGGCCCGGCGCGTCTGGCCTTTTTTGGCCAATGTTGCCCCCCTTTTTAAACTCATGCTTCGTGCTGTGACAAGACATGTTGGTGGTGGTTAACCCACCTAAGGTTTTTTTGCCTCTACTTACTTTTACAGGAAAAGGGCGGCATATGACATCGCTGGGTAATAAAGGGGCTTCCCTCAAAGAAGGGGCCCAGGTTTTGGAGGCCGGGCCCTTTTTTTTGACGGCGATAAGCGGGGGACGGGGTTTGCGCTGACCGTGGCTGGGCGGAATCATATCAGGGGACTCGCGACCCCCCTTTTTCCCTTTTTTGAGGCGGAACCCGTACTGACACTACCCCATCGTCTTCCTCCTGTCCATTTGATGAACCTCGCAAAAAAACTGCGAAAAGACCAGTTGGATCCTAAATTCCACTCACTCAACACAGGTGACTTTCGTCGTCCTGACATTCTGCACCAGGGGTTTCGGGCTACAAGCAAGAGGACGCAAGGCATTCCGCCGCCCATTTTTGCCGATTGACCGGCCCCTTTTCTCTCCCTATGGCACAGTAACGGGGTGTCAAGCAGAGAAAATCATCCTCTTTGGCCTCTTGATTTTTTAAACACCCTTCGACCCCAACCCATTTTTCATCAAAAGTCTTCAGAAAAGGGATTATCCCAGGGTGGGAACAGAGTTACATTTGGGCGCTTCTTTTTGGACGGATGCGTGACGAAACGACTTTTTGTGGCCGTGCCGGGAGGACAGGGGGTAAACGCTGGATGCAGGTTGCATTAACCACGAAGGACAGATTGGGGACGCTGGTTTTATTTCGAATTTACAGGGCCCTGACCCCCGCGATGACAGGCCTGACGGTCCGCAACTGACATCAGCTGGCGCTGTTGGGCCCACACTGAAAGGGGCACCTTCTCTCAACCTCTACCCCCAGTCCTACCCCCTCTTTTCTCCTTTTCCCCCGAATTTTCTTCCATGTTCAGAAAAAAAAATTTGAGAAGGTAGGAAGAGTTTTTTAAAGTTCTTATTAAAAACGGCAAATCACACTTTCTCAAATCCCTCAAATCAAAACAAAAATTTCGTATTCACATTAACTGCAAAGTAATCTATCAAAAAAGCGGCCTGCGCCAAAGTAAAAAACACGTATCTGAAATGTATTCGGATAATTTAAAGGGATTTTTGGGACCTTTCAATCACCTGTGGGACTACAAAATTGCTGTATTCACATTTAAGTGCAAGGGCCCAAAAGAACAAACTTAGTGCGCAAAAGGGAAAAAACAGTATCGAATGAAACGGGTAATAAAAAGGGATTTTTGGCACCTTCAATTTACCTGTGGGGGACTACAAAATTGCTTTACACAATTTTGTGCAAAGGGGCCCCAATGAACAAAGCTGTAGTGCCAAAATGAAAATACACTACGTAATAATTCGGATAATAAAAGGGGTTTTTTGGCACCTATCAATTCACCTGTGGGGACTAAAAATTTCTGTTTCCCAATTTTAACTGCAAAGTAGATCTATCAACAAAACTGGCTGCGCCAAAGTAAAAAACACGTACTGAAATGAATTCGATAAAAAAAGGGAAAATTTTGGCACCTATCAACCGTCTGACTACAAAATTCTGGATTTCTAATTTATCGCAAGTGGCAATCAAAAAAGCTGGGAAAGGGGAAAATTGAAAAAAAACACCTATCGAAATGTATACTATTAGTGTTTAGCGATTACGTTGACCTCGACAACGGTCATGGTCTAGTCGACCCTCATCGACAAAAAAAATCGATAGTAAGCAGTCAAATTTTGACGATGACCATTTAAATTATGGGAGAGCAACAACACCCTTTATTCTTACACCCAAACAGGGCGGAAAGCTGGAATTAAAATCCACAAAACAAAGGGATACGTCTACATCATAGGCCCCAAAACACAAAAAAATATGAAAAGAGGATTTTAAACAAACAAATTTCCCGCAAATAATAAACCCTGTTAAAACATAACTTTTACTAGAATTTCTAAATGTTAATATCCTAACCCCTATATACTACCACTACATACCTAGATGATACAGCACACTGTGCACTGTCCGTCAGTGGAGTAGTCGCCCCGACAAAGAGCGGCTCCGCTTTAATGACAGGCAATGTCACTACATGCGTGTATAAACACCTTTATATCCCAGCTATCCCGACGCGTTTCCCCCGTACTATATTAGGGTTCATCAGGGGATTCTAGATTCGCTGTGGAAAAAGAACACGCTAAATACAACGCATATACTACAACACATGTACTTCCCATTCAAGTTGGATAAATGAATCGATACTTAGCTTAAGTGCTGCCGGGTATAACAACGATGAATCCCGCAGCTCCTCTAGCATGCTGGCACCCAAGATAAAAGGGATACAGAGAAGGATTATCTCTGCCTCCCTTATATGTCTTAAATGACCCCGCAACTGTATAATATACAGATACCCAGTGTTTGCACATAGATGGTAATGATTTATGCCCGTTTCCAGGTACTCATTGCAGATTTCACTGCTCATGATTATCCGCGCGTTCCGGATATTCAAATGCGCATGTCCGGAAGTGGAATGCCATGTCACTTCCGGTTAGCACGGCCGGAATCGACACTGCGCATATGCCTAAAGCCGGCTCAAACCACGCGGCGCCCGGCGTTCAGAATAGTACAACTGCTGCATGTCAGGGGACACTGATGCCGTTTTCCCAACCAAACTCCCCGGATCAGCGCTATGTTTATAATCCCAGTTACCTTAGAGTTCAGGTGTACTCCCAACCGCACTTACTGACTAACAGCCACACAGTCAAAGGCTTGGCGAATGTACCCTTTAATAACGTCACTTCATCTGCCATGATGTATGATGGTAAAAGGCTAATGTGGCGGAACAAATGAGACTTTGCAATTCGGTTGCTTTATTGAATAGACTCTACTTTGCATCTGTACACATTGCTTTGTTTGGTTCGCACTCTTCACAGAGGACCACTATTGATTCTTTAAGCTTGACCTATGGATATGTATCAGTATTATATTTTTAATTATTCATCACATTCATTGATTGCCTACAGATTGATAATTTATGTCAGCTGAGGACAATGAAATTTTTTGTACCCCGTATGTTGTTTTTTGGCTCCGCTCTAAGCCCGTATCAAACCATGTATGCTATGTATTTTACTTGGTGGAATCACTCATAGATGTTCCGCCACATTAGCCTTTTACCATCATACATCATGGCAGATGAAGTGACGTTATTAAAGGGTACATTCGCCAAGCCTTTGACTGTGTGGCTGTTAGTCAGTAAGTGCGGTTGGGAGTACACCTGAACTCTAAGGTAACTGGGATTATAAACATAGCGCTGATCCGGGGAGTTTGGTTGGGAAACGGCATCAGTGTCCCCCTGACATGCGCAGTGTACTATTCTGAACGCCGGGCGCCGCGTGGTTTGAGCCGGCTTTCGGCATATGCGCAGTGTCGATTACGGCCGTGCTAACCGGAAGTGACATGGCATTCCACTTCCGGACATGCGCATTTGAATATCCGGAACGCCGGATAATCATGAGCAGTGAAATCTGCAATGAGAACCTGGAAACGGGCATAAATCATTACCATCTATGTGCAAACACTGGGTATCTGTATATTATACAGTTGCGGGGTCATTTAAGACATATAAGGGAGGCAGAGATAATCCTTCTCTGTAACCCTTTTATCTTGGGTGCCAGCATGCTAGAGGAGCTGCGGGATTCATCGTTGTTATACCCGGCAGCACTTAAGCTAAGTATCGATTCATTTATCCAACTTGAATGGGAAGTACATGTGTTGTAGTATATGCGTTGTATTTAGCGTGTTCTTTTTCCACAGCGAATCTAGAATCCCCTGATGAACCCTAATATAGTACGGGGGAAACGCGTCGGGATAGCTGGATATAAAGGTTTTATACACGAAATGTAGTGACTTTGCCTGTCATTAAAGCGGAGCCGCTCTTTGTGGGGGCGACTACTCCACTGACGGACAGTTGCACAGTGTGCTGTATCATCTAGGATGTAGTGGTATTATATAGGGGTTAGGATATTAACATTTTAGCAATTCTAGTAAAAGTTATGTTTTAACAGGGATTATTATTTGCAGTGACATTTTTTTTTTTTTTTTTTTTCGTGCTACATCATAGGCAACACACTTAGGTTATAAAAGCCACAGAAAAAAAAACACACAACATTCACTATCCCTGTCTTGTACCACAGCATGACCCTTTAAACCCTGCATTCACCCACAAATTAAAAAGTGCCAGAAGGCAGTATGATTTGAACCATCATCTTACTTGAACTGGACATTGAATATGCCTGTCCTGGACCGCAGCATGACCCTTAAACCTGTCGGACCCACAGATTTAAAAGTGCCGGAAAAAGGAGTCTTTCAACCACCATTTTAGTTGAACTGGACATTGACTATATCTGTCCTGTACCACAGAATGACCATTAAACGTGTCTGACCCACAGATTCAAAAGTGCCGGGAAAAGGAGTCTTTCAACCACCATTTTAGTTTCACTGGAACCCTATACTGTCCCTCCTGGGTAGCGCTTTGCCCCTCCGTTTTGAGTGCGGACCAATTGAGCTTCACCTTGGAAATACTGGTGGGTTTAAAGCTCCTGTTCCACCCAGGTGCCCTTTTTCTTGGCATTCTTTTTCTTTTTTACTCAACGTGCTGGAGGAAATTGTCTTTGTACTTTGTTCTCTGTCGTGCTCCATACTCCATGTCCTCTGAATAACCTACATCTGGTCAAGTTTTCCCGTACCTCCCTTTACAATCAGAGGGAATTTTTTTACCAGCTAATTTTGTACATGCAAGTTTTTAGTAGTTTAATTCTAGAAAACACATTTTAAAATAGGATGGAATCCACCATGTCTTTGTTTCCCCTTTTTTTAATTGTATTAAATGGGTTGTCTCAATACAGGATGATAGCTATGTTAAAGATTCTTGCAAAAACAAGTCATTTTGCACAATATGTGTCCAGTAACAGTTCTCTACCTATTCCTGTTTCAGACAGCACCAACACCCATGAGCCACTCTTGACAATTGGTGAAAGAACAAATTCTGTTAGAAACAAAAAATTTTTATAATAGACGCTGTAGTATAGCTGCATTTCAAAGCAAAATGCCCCCAAAAATTCAAAGCATGACCCTTGGACCACTTTTGGAACAATTTGTGAAGAACAAATGTCGTTAGAAAAAAACAATTTTTTTAAATAGGACCTGTAGTGATTGCTGCATTTCAAAGCACAGACCCAAAAATTATCAAATAATGACGATCTCACCACTGTTAAAAATTGTGAGAGAGAAATGCCCACTTAGAATCCACATTTCTGTTCCAAAGGACATGATTATGCTGAGTCCTCACACTACAAGTCCCCAAAAAATTATAAATATGACTTCTCCTGCCACTAAGTATAAAATTGTTAGGGAGAAATGTCACTTAAAAGCCACATTTCTGTTTCCAAGTAAGTATAAGATTATTGCTGTATCTCAACAGCTACATGACCCCAAAAAATTATAAATTGACTTCTCAGCCTCTAAAAAAAATTGGAGAGGGAGAAAATCCACTTAACAAGCCACATTTCTGTGTCCAAAGTACCATAATTAATATCTGTATCTCACAGCAACATGACCTCAAACCATTGACAATGCGAAAACTACTAAAGATAAAGTGAGTAATGTGAATAACGTGTTGTCATGACAACCTTGCTGTCTTTTACAATCTCCTCACAGCAAAACCAGCAAAATGAACCTGGTTGGGAAAATGAGAAATAAAAAATGCAGTAAGAAATGATCATTTTAAGAAAACGTGTTTCAAGAGGAGCCATTTCTTTTTGAAGAGGAATGAGGAAAAAAGAAAAAAAATTAGACGCTTCAACAAAACGTTGACAGTCGGGGCAATTGGGGCCATCAACATCATACAGAGATCCATGCCTGACTCATCTTGATGAAGCTCAAACGACCACATTATCTGTGGAAAGCCGATGCGTTGTCGTGTATGACTCCTCCAGCTGTGCTGAAGGTCCGCTCATATATGACCCGCTGGCTGCTGGCAGGACAGCACCTCATGGCGTTGACGATCCAGCTCGGGCCATTCGTACCATTTTCTGGATACCCAGAAGTCTATTGGTCCGGAACACCAACAAAAACAATCGTGTATGAGACGCAGATAGTCTTGCATCGCATGATATAAGCTTGACTCTGTGTGTTGGATGTGAGCCTGCATTGCAAGCGTTGGTGATGTAGTAAAAAAATGATTTCCATGAGGACACCCAATAGGCTTCAGCCACTGCCTGCTGCTGCTGCCCTGCTACGCCCAACTGTCACTCTACTGCTGTCACGTCGCTTGTGTGAAGTTGTTCCCCGTGACATTTGGTGAACGAGAACATACTGCAACAGATGTCTCCATTGAATCAATCAGCAGGTTCCATTTCCTGCATTTACTCTTCTATTTGGGTTTGTGGAAGGAAAGTGCTGAGTTTTTGTATTGTAGCCAGATAATTAGTTATTGTTGTCGGGGATCCAGGAGGGTCGGCCACCCAGTAACTGTTTGTTTCATTTTGATGGCCTTAATGCGAGGATCATGATATGGATGGAAATGAGGAGCTGCCAAGCACTCATGTGAGAGATGAGCCTGATCCCAAGCCTCTGGGTCGATGTCACAAAGCAAACTGATCTCCCTCATCTTCCTCCTCGCTCAAATTCGCCGCCAACCTCTTCCAAGGGCAGGGACGTCGGTAACGTCAGTGTCTAGGAATACCTCCTCCTCCTCCTCCGCTGCCTCCCGTCACAGCTTCAAAACAGCCCTGACATGCCTCATATGATGCACCCTGAGAGCCTGATGCGCACCTATGCACTAGCGTCTGGACCCCGAACCACTGCCTAATGAAGACCGATGAAATTTGTGCAACTGTCGGGCCTTGTGTAATTGACGGAGAGAAAGGCTACGTGTCCAGCATCTGTGTCCATCTCCTCCTCCATCGCTGGTGGACCTGTTGTTTCAAGTGTCCAACGATCGTTCCAAACTAAGATCACCACAATGCTCATGCAGACAAGGTCATTGTCCGCACTGACCATTTTGGTGGCTTCTTCAAACGGCAAGTATGGTGCAAAAGCTCTTTCACGTCCTCCACTCTCGTGGCTCAACAACCCCGTAGGTCCGCACCGCTGCTTGTCCAGGCCATGTGTCGACTTCGTAACTGTGCTTAATGGTCATTGCGCTGCTGCCACAGATCTGCTGGAGCATGTGGATGGTGAATTCCAGCGTGTTGCCACGTCAACAATGATTATGGTTGACGGGGAGGCCCGAGCTGACGCTGCCAACACAGCCAGGGGACGAAGCAGGTGCAAACGGCGGAAGTCGAACTTAGACTTCGAGCCCTTCCTCAGCAGGCAGTCCAGAACCCGGTAGCTCTTTAGAAATTTCCTGGCCTACCAAGTTCATGACCTTGGTGGCCGAGGCAAGGAAGTGCTCCCAGTCTACCAATCTTAAGGGCGTCCAGCAAGATTTCGCCCCGTTGTACCACACACCACCTTGCCTGGCACAAGGTTCTTGGCACCCAGCACGCTCGTTCTCGTTGGCGGAGAGCTGTCCACAGCTCCTGACCTGTGTGTGGGACGGTACTCCAAGACAGATTAATTTGCAACACGGCCTGGTTCTCTGGGCACGTGATGCCACCAGAGGACCTTGTGGGGAAAAACCCTGCACCATCCCTGTGTTTTGAGAGCGTGCGCGAGCCTGAGAGCCACGTCACTCCCCAGAGACATCCACCCAGCTCACCACCCAGTGAGCTGTCACAGAGAAATAGCGGCCTTGGCCGTGCCTTACTAGTCCATAGTCGGTGGTCAGATGACTTTTCCGGCCACAGATGCAGACAACCGCGTTGTGAGAATTATAAATGACACGTGGGCTTTGCCAGGCAGGGACAGCTTTTCTGGCAAAGATGCCTGCTCAGCATCTGGAATTGGGGGCAGGCAAGGCCATGAGTGGCAGAACCCATCTGTGACCACCATACGGAAAGGTGCAACATTCCAAGGCAAAAGCCTGGCATGCCGACATTCAGCTTTTGGGCTTTGGGATGGTTTGGGTTAAAGTGTTTCTTCTGCGCCCAATCCTTGAAGACAGAGGCTGGCTGCTAGACTTGCCGCTGTACTGCGTGCAGTCCGACAAAAACTGGCGGAAGAGAAATGGGTAGGATGGGTCCTCTGGTGGTGCTGGTGGTTACTCGGGCGATGGTGGAGCTGAAGGCGGAGGCTGATCCCTGATCATGAGGAGACATGGCACTGAGGACGCTTGGTGGTG
The DNA here is from genome assembly GCA_025379985.1 of Phyllomedusa bahiana. Classification (NCBI taxonomy): domain Eukaryota; kingdom Metazoa; phylum Chordata; class Amphibia; order Anura; family Hylidae; genus Phyllomedusa; species Phyllomedusa bahiana. The sequence continues at coordinate 41,113 of JAODAL010031464.1, forward strand.
TGGAGGAGGAGGAAGGCGGAGACAGAGTGTGTGACAGTAGGGTTGTGGTAGCCCCGGCTTCAGTCTTGCCTTTTTGACCAAGTGTTGCCTCCATTTCAACTCATGCCATTCGCCTGCATTTGACTAGACCATGTTGGTGGTGGTTAACCACCTAAGGTTCTGCCTGCTATATTATTCGTTTACGGCATAGGCGGCATATGACATCGCTGGGTGAATCAGAGGGTTGGTCAAGAGAAGGCCCGCAGGCTTGATAGGTCCCTGTACCTTTTGACGGCGATAACGGAGGAGCGTGTTTTGCTGCTGACCTTGGCTGGCGTGAATCATATCAGCGTACTTCTGCGACCACCCTCTCCCTTTATAGTGCGTAACCCGTACTGGACACTACCTCCATCGTCTTCCCTTCTCGTCCAGTGATGAGCGCTCCCGGCCAAGCAAATTCTGCTGAAAAAGACCACGTTGTAATCCGCAATGTTCGTCATCATCATCATCAACACAAGATGACTTGGTCGTCCCTGACATTCTGCATCCAGGAGCATGCGGTGCTACAAAAAGAGGGGCCTGGCAAGGCGTTGCCGACCGCCCGGGATTTTTGCCGATTACGGCTTCCTTCTCCTCTCTGATGGCATCAGTAACTGGCTGTCAGAGCAGAGAAAAATCATCCTCTTTGCCCTTTGATCTTTTAACATGCCTTCTGACCCCAAACCGCATTTGTCATAAAGAGGGTCTTCAAAAATGGATTATCAACAGTGGTGGTATAAAAACACGAGTTTGACAATTGGTTGCTTCAATGTTGGATGGATGCTGGTGATGCTGATGACGGACAAAGTGGCCGTGACTGGGAGGACGAGGAGGTAAGACTGCTGATGCAGGTTGCATTAACCACTGACGGACAGATTTGGCTACGCTGTTCATTACTGAGATTCACAGTCCCTGACCCTGCTATGACAGGCCTGAGGTCCTGCAACTGACGATCATCTGTCATGATTGTTGTCTCCATCACTGGAAGGAGAACCTTATCTCGTACCTCTACCTCCATGTCCTACCCCCCTCTTTGCTCGCTTACCACCTGATTTCGCTCCATGTTTTTGGAAAGGTCTCTTAATAAAAATGGCAAATCACAGCTATTCCAAATCCCTCAAATCAAAACAAAATTGCCTGGATTCAAATGTAACGCAAGTGAGATCTATCAACAAAGCTGGCCTGCTTCCAAAGTGAAAAAAACACGGTGTGTTATCCCCCTGAAATGTATTCGGAAATAAAAGGTTTTTTTGCACCTATCAATTCACCTGAGTTTGACTACAAAATTGCTGGATTAAATTAACTGCAAAGTTGATCTATCACAAAGCTTGCCTGCGCCAAGTGAAAAAACACGTATCTGAAATGTAATTCGGATAATAAAAGGGAATTTTGGCACCTATCAATTCACAGTGGTTACAAAAATTTGCTGTATTCCCAAATTTAACTGCAAAGTAAATCTATCAACAAAGCTGGGCCTGCGCCAAAGTGAAAAAACACGGATCTGAAATGTTATTCGATAATAAAAGGTATTTTTGGCACCTATGAATTCACGTGTGGTGACTACAAACATTGCCTGGAATCAAATTTAACTGCACAAGTAGAACTATCAACAAAGGCTGGTCCTGCGCAAGTAAAAAAACACGTATCTTAAATGTATTCGATAATACAAGGTATTTTTGGCACCTATCAATTCAGCCTGTGGTGTACTATAAAATTGCTGTATTCAAATTTAAGTGTAACGCCTCAATAAAACAAAGCTGTAGTGCCCCAAAAGTCAAAAAACACGTATCTGTTATCTTTCTTTATAATACAAGATTTTTTTGGGCACCTTTAAATTTCACCTGTGGTTACAAAAAAAATTGCTGATTAAAATTTTAATGCAAGGTGATATATAAACAAAGGTGGAAGGGACAAAATTGAAATGAACACCTACAAAATGTATACTGATAATAAAAGTGGAGTTTTCACCAACAAAAAGACCTGCAGTTACTAGAAAAGAGTTATCCTATAAGTTCGGCTGCCCAATATCCAGGAAAAAATTTTAAAAAGAAAACTTTTAAAAAAAAGCAAATTTCAGTGCAAGTCTACACTAAGTCTTGGTGAACTTTATCCATATTTTTTATAACTTGTCTGTGTTCGCCCGCGGGGGCCCCCCCCCGCCCCCCCCCGTACTTTCAGGGGTAGATCTCCTTTAAAATTTTTTCTACCTAAAAAACATAAAATTTCCCCAATCTCTAATCAAAACAAAATTTGGGGTAAGGATCACAGCTAATAGAAAAGGGTTTCTCTGTAAAGAAAAGAATAATTTCGCTTGTTTTGTTTGACCAAGCAGAGGGGCACTTTTCTTCTGCTCTAGACGTGAGAGACATGGGGTGAACGGGAAAAACGCTGTTCTAGTAAAACAGGTAAATTTTATTTTAAAAACCCAATTTCGAAAACCATACACATCCCAATAAATGAAGTCGCTCACACATCCCCCCTGCTCTATTCTTGAAAAGCGATTGGGCGGGCCCGCCAAAATGACAGGAAGTCCCAAAATGCGCAATTTTAATAGATATGCACAAGTTTTTAACCTAAAAATGAAATAAATTCAAAAATTTTCGACAACATTAAAAATTTGGGGCCCGGTTTTAAACTTTTTTTCATAACAATCGCTAACCCACAAATTTTCTTATTTTTTTTTTTTTTCATATAATTTTTCAATTTTTTAAAAAAAATTTGATTAGCCCTTTCAGTTTCATTTTGGGCCACTGGGCCCCCAAAATTTTTCTGAAATTTTCCTTTTTTTGTAAGAAAGTTTTTTCAAAGTCTCCCTCTAAATCATTACAACAGGGCCCAAACTAAAGGTGACCCAAAAGGTGAATATTAACACTTTCCCCCACCATTCCAATAGGAGATACCCCAAAAGGTTCCCCCCCCCCCTTTCCCTGAAACAGGGGACTTCTTCCCGGGGACAGAGCATGCCTAAAAAAACTCTCCTATATGGGTCAAGGGGAAAATGATCCTTTTCACAAAAACCCTATGGAGTTGAACCCTTTAAAGCATCTCTTAACCCCTGTTTTTTAAGCAGATCAGGCAAGAAGGCTCCCCCCAAAAACATAAACGACACCAAATTGAGAAATCTACAATCAAAAAATAAAAATGGAAAAGAAAAAAAAAAATAGGGTTCGGGTTTTCTTGTTTTAAAATTAGTAAAAATGAAATGGCGACAGTTTCCTTTTTAAATTTTAATTGAGGGTCTGGCCTAGGTCTGCATTAACTTTGGAATCGGGGTCGGTTTAAATTTTTGGGGGAAGGTCGGGTTTCGGGGGATTGGGGGGGGAAAACTAAATTTTGGGTCCTGAAATTAAGTAAAAAACAGGGCCCAAAAAAGCCCCAATATTTGACACACTGGCGGGAACTGCCACAACCCCCCTTTTTTTCTTTGGTATGTTGGCGTGTAATAGGGGCACCAAAAATTTCCCTTTACGGATCCTTTCACATACAAAAAAAACCAAAAAGGGAAAAAAAACCCATACTTAAAAATGAGATCAGCCCAATGCTTTTGAGGGGCCTAAAAAACCCAAATATTCCCAAACTTTGAAAAACTTGGAGCAAACGGAGCCATAATTGCTTATGTGTAGATCCTATACTACTCTACAAAAGGGAAACACAATTATGGTAAAAAAAAAAGTGGGGGGGGAAAAAACTTTTCCCCAAAAATTTACTGCATACATTTTTACCCATTTATTATGTTTTTGGAAACTGGGAGATGGGCGAATTTCCCGAAATTCTTTTGTTCACTTCCAAAATTTCTGGGCAAAAAATAACTTCATTCCAAATTACTTCGGCACGAATCACGTTAAAAAAACAGCTTTTTTCCAGGCTGCCCCAGAGCCTGCAGGGTGGTAGAACATTGTGCCATGCTTAAATTTTGCAGAGGGGGTCTTGGATTTGGGCCTCATAAAGGGGTTTTTTTATGACACGCAGATGACTGGCCCCCGCTCTTAAATTTTCCCTTTTACTATAAAATTCCCTGGGGACTTAAAGGGGCAAAAATGGGCCAAAAAAAATGAAGGGGGGAAAGGGAAACCTGATAAAGTTTGCGAGCGACACTGGGAAAAAAAAAAACTGGGGGTAGGTGGGGAACATCAGTGGGCCCGAGTGGGGGGGTGACGGCGGCAGCCCAAACAGCATGGGTCAGAGAGTGGCCCCAATGACATTTGGAGGTTTGGGAAAAAAAAGGGGTAGGCCACCGAGTGGAACAATACCCTAGTGTCGGGCACGGAGGGAGGCCCCTAGCAGCACATGAGGTCAGGGCAGTGGCACAATGACACAGTGGTTTTGGGGCCGGCAGGGGCCCAAAGCAGCAGCATGAGGTCGGGGTGGCACAATGACCTTTTTTGGGGGGTTTGGCCAAAAAACAGGAGTAGGGAACAGAGTGGAACAAATTTACACAGGTTTCTAGGTCCGGCGAACCATAGCGCAGCTTTAGGTCAACAGGGCACAAAGACAAGTGGGGTAGCCCGGCAGCACCAAAACAGCGCATGAGGTCAGGCAGTTGGCCCCAATGCCCCTTCTGGAGGGGCAAAAACAGGAGTAGGGCACGAGTTTGGGGAAAAAAATTTACACAAATGTGAAAGGGCACGGGGGAGGGGCCCAACCAGTGAGGTCAGACAGGGGCCAAAAGACACGTTGTAGGGCACCCGGGAGCAGCAGCATGAGGAACAGTGGACAATGACACAATGTGTAGGTCCCCGGCAGCAGGGCCAAAAGCAGCAAGGGAAAAGGTCAAAAAGTGGCACAATGACACGTGTGTAGGTCACGGGAGACCAAAGCACAGCATGGGTCAGGGAGTGGACAATACATTCTGGGGTGGCAAAAAAAGGGGTAGGGGAAAGTGGGAAAAATTTACACGTGTGTGGTCACGGCGCAGCCATAGCAGCAGAAAGAGTAAACGTGGGGACAATGACACAGGTTAGGGCACAGCAGCAGCCACAGCAGCAGCCCTGAGGGCAGACAGTGGGGACAAAAGACATTCCCGGAGGTGGCAAAAAAAAGGGGGTAGGCCACAGAAATGGGACAATGACACAGTTTTGGGAGGTCACGGGAGCACCACAGGGAAAAGCATGAGGTCAGGGCAGTGGCACAATGAAACAAATTGGGGGGGTCACGGCAGCAGCCTCAGGAGCACTTGGGGGTCAGACAAATGGCACAAGGGCCCCAGGTGTAAGTACACAGCAGCCAAAAAAAAAAAACAGGGGGTCCCGACAGGGGGACAATTACACAGTTTTGTAGTCACGGGGCGCAGCCTGTGTCAGACTTTTAGACAGTGGCACAATGAACAGTGTGTAGGTCACGGAAAAAGCCACACAGCAGCATGAGGTCCCAACCCCTTTTCCCCAATTTACCCCAGTGTGTAGGTTTACCGGGAGCAGCAGCATGAGGTTTAGACAGAGGCACAATGACACAGTGTTAGGTCACGGGAGCGCAGCCCTGAGGTCAGACAGTGGCACAAAAGAAAACAGTGTTTAGGGGCATAGCAGCAGCCACGGCAGCAGGGAGGGGGTCAGACAGTTTGGGACAATGACACAGTGTAGGTCACGGCAGCAGCCACCCGCACAGCATGAGATCAAGGGGCGTGGCCAATGACAAAATGTGTAGGTCACCCGGGAGCAACCAAGCAGAGCATGAGGCAACCAGTGGGACAAAGACATTCGGAGGTGGCAAAAAAAAGGAGGGGGCCACAGGGGGGGGGACAATGACACAGTGTGTAGCTCCCCGGCACAGCAGCAGGGGGTCAGACAGGGCATAATGACATTCTGGGAAAGGGGGCAAAAAAAAGGGTAGGGGCCCCAAATTGGGGGCAATACACAGTGTGGAGGTCAAAGGCAAACAGCCACAGCCCGCAGCATGGGGGTCAGACAGTGGGACCAAAGGGCACAGTGGGAAAGGGGGGTTTTGGCCCAAAACCAAACCCTGGGAAAAAATGGTTGTTGGCAGATGGAAAAACGTAGCAGTGTGTGGCATCAGGCGGGGGGCGGCACAAAATAGTGGCTGGGCCCCGGGGTGTTTGAACCAGACTATTTTCCAGTTTGGGTGGGCGTCATGGTGATTTGTCTGAGCCTAAGGCTTTGGGGGCTTTTGTGGGGAAAATCTGGCGATCCACCCCTGATTATCTTGACAAAGGTCAGCGTTCCACTTTTCCCCGTGGAAAAGGGGTTTCCTTGGGCAAAAGAGGCCCCCGCCGCACTGAAACCCGCTCGTTGCCACACTTGGGCCGGGCAGGACGTTCTCCACTGAAACTCGGAAGTTGGGGGAACACATCCATTTTGGCGGGCCCTGTGCGCGGATTTCTACTGGGGTGGCAGAGTGCTGTCCAATGGCCCCCACCCTGTGGTTGGGATGCTCCGGCCCTGCTGCTGCTGCTGGGGGGACTACCCTCCTTACTAGGCGGGTGAAAGGAAAAGTTGTCATCATGCTCCAGTTAGGTTACTGCTGATGGAGTAGTCTGGCCCTACCCCCCACCTCCCTAGCACCCCGGCGTAGTGCGTGGGCTGAGGAACCCCCCCTCAGACCCGTCAGAGGAGGGACGATGCCGCCTAGGAGCGCCAACTGATTTCGGAGGATTTCCCATGTTTTTAGTTTGTTCCCCTCCAATGTGGGAAAAAGGGCTCCCTTTTTTGGGCCGGGACGAGGGGCCAAAAGGGGGAGAGCCAGAAGTCATCCCCCTGCGGAGCTGTATTCGGCTCTCACTAGCCAGGCAAATAAGCATGCTGCGGGCCCTTGCACAATGACTCCCGGGGGGTCCGCCCCCCTTTTTCCCCTGTATACTGCCACGGGGCTTGGGGGGCTCTGCCCCCTCTTCCCCATTCCATCCACCTCCCCCGCTGCTCTGTCCTCCCCTTTGTCACCCGGGTGAAAATCAAATTTCAAGACAATGCTTCTGCTCCAATTTTCCTCTTTCCTCCCCCTCCCTTTAATTCCCCCCCCGGACTCATGTGGCCCGAGGGTGTGTCGCCACGTCTCCCGTCCCCCGCCCGACAGTTTTTTCAGATCTGTTCAGAAAATGAAGCAGTGGAATGCGTTATTTTCCCATAGTCCTGGGCTGACAAATAAGTGCCTCCTCGAGTGGCCTCAACAAATGGCGGTGCCGCATGAGTGCCACTGGCTGCATCAAAGTTACAAGGGGAGTATTCTGTCTGCCTGGATCATCAAAAAATTAATGGCCTTTCTCTGTTATTTCGTCGGTCAAAATGTGCGGTGGAATTCCAAGGGTGGAAACATCACTTTAAAA
>JAODAL010031465.1:0-48406 GCA_025379985.1 Phyllomedusa bahiana
TAAAAACCGGGGGAGGAAAAAACAGAAGGTGAGGGGCAGACATGTTTGTGGGGTGGAGCAGTGCAACACAGTTAATGTTGGTTATAGGCAATCCTGAAGAGGTAGGTTTTCAGGTTACGTTTGAAGCCGGTGAGAGAGGGGGAGAGTCTGAGGTGTTGGGCAGTGAGTTCCAAAGTTGGGGGAAGCACGAGAGAAGGCTTGGAGACGGTTATGTGAGGAGGTGATAAGAGAGAGCAGAGGAGAAGGTCCTGTGAGGAGCGGAGGTTGCGTGAGGGGAGGTATTTAGAGATTAAGGCAGATATATAAAGGGGAGAGGTTATGGGGAGCCTTGTAGGTCAAAGTTGCTAGCTTGAACTGGATTCGCTGGGCAATGGGTAGCCAGTGAAGGGATCGGCAGAGGGAGAGGCAGGGAGTAGCGAGGAGAGAGGTGAATCAGATGGGCAGCAGAGTTAAGGATGGTTTGGAGGGGAGCGAGGGTGCTAGCTGGGAGGCCACAGAGAAGGATGTTGCAGTAGTCGAGGCGGGAGATGACGAGGGCGTGGACAAGTATTTTTGTGCTTTCAGAGTTAAGAAATGAGCGGATTCGTGAAATATTTTTAGGTGGAGGTGACAGGCAGAGGTAAGGGTTTGGATGTGCGGTTTGAAGGACAGATTGGAGTCAAAGGTTATCCCAAGGCAGCGGACCTGTGGTGCTGGTGAGAGAGTGTAGCCATTGACTATGATAGAGAGATCAGGTGGAGGGATAGAGTGGGACGGTGGGAAGATAATAAATTCAGTTTTCTCCGCGTTTAGTTTTAGGAGACGGGAGGAGAAGAAGGAGGAAATGGACGAAAGACGAAAGTCAAGAATACGGGAGAGAAGAGAGGTGACATCTGGGCCGAAGATGTAGAGTTAGGTGTCATCAGCATACAGGTGTTATTGAAAGCCGTGTGAAGCTATGAGCTGACCCAGACCAAGAGTGTAGATAGAAAAGAGTAGTGGGCCTAGGACTGACCCCTGGTGGACCAACAGAGAGAGGCCGGGGGGAGGAGGAGGAGTGAGAGTGAGAAACGCTGAATGTCCGATCAGTGAGGTACGAGGAGATCTAGGAGAGGGCCAAGTCCGTGATGCTGAGGGAGGAGAGGATGTGTAGGAGAGGTGGATGGTGTCAAACAGTGTCAAAGGCAGAGGAAAGGTCTAGGAGGAGAAGCACAGAGTAGTGGTGAGAGGCTTTGGCAGTTGCTAGGTCGTTGGTGACTTTTGTTAGGGCGGTTTCAGTAGAGTGGTGGGGACGGAAGCCCGATTGGAGCGGGTCAAGGAGAGAGTTGGTGGAGAGATGGGAGGACAGTTGAAGATGGATGTGTTGCTCAATGAGTTTAGAGGCGAATGGAAGCAGTGAGATGAGGCGATAGTTGGACAGTGAGGAGGGGTCAAGAGATGGTTTCTTTAGGATGGGGGTGATGGTAGCATGTTTAAATGAGGAAAGGAAGATGCCAGAGGTTAATGATAGATTGAAGAGATGGGTGAGGGCTGGGATGATAACAGCACTAAGGTCAAGGATGAGGTGGGATGGGAGTGGGTCAAGACTACAGGTGGTGAGGTTCGATTTGGAGAGCTTGTCAGGAGTGACCGGTGAGAAGCAAGTTAGAGGGGCACAGTGAGGAGCAGGTGCAGAGGTGGGCTGTGGGAACACCGCAGGAATAGAGGTAGGCTGAGGGGACTGTGGGGTGAAGCTTTATCTGATGAGATTTATTTTATTATGGAAGTGAGTTGCAAAATCATCTGCTGAGAGGAGAAATGGGGGAGGGGGTGCTGGTGGACGCAGGAGAGAGTTGAAGGTGTTAAAAAGTTGTCTGGGGTTGCCTTTTTTAGAGCTGATTTTAGAACTAATAACCAGATATTCTATGAAACCTTGTATGTTTAATGAGAACTTTAAAGTTGACTTATAAAAAGTACTTAAAAGTGGACATGAACATGAAAATGGGTGGTGGAGCCTTGGAATAATTTTCTACGATAAGCCCAAGGAACATCTGTCCGATATTGCCTATAGCAGTAACTGTTTCTCACTGTAACTTCTAGAAATCATCTACCTTAATCTCTCTATAGACCAAGTGGTCCACCTTTTCTACAGCCACAGCTAGGGCTGTGCCAGGATGAAAAAAGCCCATATACAACATCCATCTCTGAATTTTGCATTAGTTATGCATCTCAACACTTTCTGAAATAAACAATTCCATCAAGACAAGAAAGTAAATGTAGCAAATAGAAACCCCTAATCAAATGGTCGAGGTCAGGCGTGTACTCAGTATTACAATCACAAAAAATTGTTCACTTGGCTTTTCTTCTCCATCCGCCCCAGACCGCCATGATGACTTCTCCTGGCCATAACTCATTTTTGCAAAATTTACCACACAAACATCTTAAAGTTCTCACTTCTCCAGCACTGCTCTACCTGTTTCCGCCTCTATAACTAAAACTTAATAAACACCCCTAAAATAGCCTCTAAGGAAAGCATTCAGTATAATGATCCCAAGTGTTTTAAAATCTTTTTTTAGCATTAGGTAATTTGTTCCAATAATATGCAGTTTTAACTGACAATGTTTCATTTTCACAAGGAATCCTGGAAAAAAAAGCACCATGAAATGTATTATGCAATTTCTTCCAAGTTTGGCAATACCTTATATGTGGGTGTAAACTGCTATTTGGGCGCATGGCAGGGTGTACAAGGGAGGGAGCACTATTTGGCTTTTGGCATGCAGATTTTGTGGGTGCCATGTCTCATTTGCATAGTTCAAACAATACCATAACAGGTGAAGGCTTCCAGAAGTCACCCCATTTTTGAATCAACATATCAAAGGAAATTCATCTAGGGGTGTATTGTGTATTTTGGGCCTACAAATATTTCACAGTTTTATTAGAATTGGGCCGTGAAAATGGAAAAACAAACAAAACACATTTCCATGGATTGGAGTCCAACCTACCTGGAGAGATTTAAAATTGCCATTAGGTTGATAAGTATATTTCAGCCTAGAAGATAAAGTGGTGCTGGTGGCATCATGTCTGAACCCCTGAGACTATTTAAAGGAACTCTTTCCCCTAAGACTCTGCTGAATGTTAGATTGTGCTACTTGGTGAACACTATTAGCATTTGATTCCTGGTGCTCGCCTCAGCTTCTCCATTGCCCTGACCTTTGACTTTTATCCTTATACTCTGCTAAAACTCAACCTTCCTCGACTCATTGCTTGTTCGACTATGCTTTCTGTCTGATCTTTTGGTATTGCATTTGGTCTTCAACTGTTGCCATGGGAGACTGCATTGTAGGTTTTGACTTGTAAGTTTCCTTCAGTGAAGATCAGATCCCTGTGCAGAGGTTAAGGTGGGTGTAAACCACTAGACTCCACTTCTTGGTGTGGTCTAATGGCAAATTCTGTACACAAGCAGGAGTACCCATTATGCATCACAGGTGAGCTTAAATTGAATTACTCATAGCAGTCCCTATAAAGGAGAAGGAGGGGTCCAACAGTCCAACATCCTTGACGCTTTTGTCTGCACCAATTCTTAGGGGGCGTGCAGCACCACATTCTTAAGATTAGACACACTAATGAATGTGTCTCAATAGAATGTGTTGCAAAAATAGTGCACTAAACCAAGTAATTGTAATAGTGCACTAAACCAAGTGGCGAGGCTGAGACAAAATTTGGCACAGACACTTTTTGAGACAGTTTTTGGCACATAAATGTGTTTCACATTTATAAAGTGTTGTGAGGCACCTTCATATTTACTGTTAGATGCTAAACTAACCTAACAAGATGTCCTAATTTCGAGGTGGCACCAGTTTTCATACTGAATGGCATGCCACTTTTTTGGAATTTTCTTAATGCCCATCCTCAAAAGATTGTAAAGATAGCAAAAGTTTGGAAAAAATTGAAGATTATTTTTATATTCTTTCAACAAGTGTCCTTGTCCGGCACTCAGCTTAATCTCAGTCGTTAATCTTGGTCATTTAGACACACCCTGAAAGTGCACGTAAAATACATAAAGGTGTTAAAAAGGCTCCTCAAGCCCATTAGCCAACCTACTGCAGCAATTTTAAATTTAGCACATCTTCCACAATATGATATCCTTGATGCTGAAAGCTACAGGAATACAGTTTGAACTATGTAATATTCTTAAGTACAGATTTTCGGTCCTGTGTCATCAGTGACTGATCTCATGTTCTCTTAAAATATAAAGGTACTTAATGAGCCGGTCACACAGACTCCATATATTATGAATGATTTATAGTTATTATGGACCTGGTACTATTCTGAGGAAACCATTACCACTGCTCTTCTCTGACCTTGACATTATTTATCATCATTGGTAATCACAATTCATCAGTTTTATTGCAAAGGGGCTTTTCATTTTAAACGTCCTGTGTTAATTCTGCATCCTTCTATTCGCAAAATAATTCATAACGTACACGGTCGGAAAATGGTTACAATGACGTGGTAACTGCCTCTATCCTTGCTTTTCTTTAATCTTTTTTCCATTTTTAATACCTCGGTGACATCTCTGAAAAGATAATAAAGGAGACTTCATAAGCTTTAGCTTTTCATTTTGTTCTGTATGTTTTTATTAATGAAGTATAGGAAAATAAAATCTATAGCCTGTTTGCTGCTGAAAAGGGAGATTGGATTTTTAATGGGGTATTTGTAAATTACTTTCACAATTTACAAACGAGCTCTGTCCAAATATTTCTCATTAAATCTCCTGATTGATTCTGTTTTTTGCTGTTAACCTGCATCCTACAATCAGAGCAAAATTGAAGTCATGTTTATAATTCTTTTTTCACTGTAATTAACTGTAAATTACAAAGAAACTTTTAAAAAGATTTTTATGTCCCTATGCTTGCCCGGACAAATTAAAAGAAATAATGAGCAAACATGTGCAACATTTAAGAATAGTTTCGTACATTAAAGCATGCGTGCTATGCTAAGGAAGGCTTATGATCCATGGTTTCTTGACAGTAAGAGAGAAGAGGAGAGAAGAAATATTCTATTTCTCCAATTTCAAGAAATATTCATTGTGTCTGTTGTATTCAATTTATTGGTGATCTGTTTAAACACTGATTCATGTAATATCTGGGCTTATGTATCTTTCAAATGTATGGTGGTATAATTGGCAATATGAATGTAAATCCAACCTTGCACACTCCAGCTAACAATAGGATAAGAGGAAATGTAATGTACTACTGTACACTGACCAAGATTAAGTTGAATCAGGTTGGATTCTGCAATTGCATCAATAACCTAACAGCTGCAGAAGTGAAGCTATGAAATTAAATGAAAGCTTGGGGCTCAATTGTAAAGTTGGGGTGGTTTAAAAAAATTAAATTTCCTTCTGTGCTGATTTACAGAGCATTGTGCATTTCTTTTTTTTTATAACCCCTCTGAAGCAGTATCACCCTGTAATTGTGAAGGTCTTCTTTTTGAGTATTGTGTTTTTGTTCTTGAATATATTATGAAGTGCCCAAGGGGTTATATCTGAAAACTTGCAGTAAATAGAAATGTGATGAAAAAGAATGGCAATAGTAACATAATAGGTGTTATTTTCAGAAATAAATGAATAAAAAATTAACAAGAATTAAACAAAATTATATTTTCAGTTTTTCGCTTCTATTTTTTACTTTTCTTTTTTTCATAACTGTTTTCTTTTTCAATCAACATTGCATAATACGGCTTGTTTTTTGTCTGATGAGTTCTATTTTTTATTGTACAATTTAATGCATCATATAATATTTTGGGGAGCCCCAAAATAATTCTTTGTGGGGTGTAACTTAGATAAATTGCACAATCATGTTTTTTTTTTCAAAGGTTGTTTTTTCAGAGCTTATGGAGTGAAGTAAATGACAAGCTATCTGTATTCCATGGGTTTGGCATATATATATGTATGTATGTGAGTGTGTGAGTATTTAGAGCTGGGGTGCCTGCCCACGCCAGTAAAATTGATTCTTGTGGCCCACCAGTGAAGTTGATTATTGGGACTCACCAGTGAAGTTGATTCCTTGGGCCCACCCTGTAACTACTCTACACAACTGTACATACTGTACATGACTCTTGCACTCTGCCTCTTGCTTTTCTTACCCAGGCTTTTGATTTCCAGGGGTCCGCCAGATGTCTGTAGGGACCATACTAGATAAGGCAGGGCACACTAGGGGTTTTCGACTTGCGCGTGTGGGCCAGTCCAACCCTGCTTCTAGCAAAGCAAATTTATATAGCTTTCATTATGTTTTACTTCTTTTTTTAAAAAAAAAATTTAAAACTTGCTTTGTGTTACCATTTTCTAAAACCAATGACTTCTTTTTATTTTTCCTCTGATAGAGCTGTCAGATGGTTAATTTTTTGCAGAGTACTACGTCTTTTTCATCTTCCTCAAGTTTCTTTCCCTTTCCATTTTTTCTGGCTGGGAGGACAAAAAACACAAATTTGTCATTGGGATTTATTTTAGTTTATGGCATTTACCATGATCTGGACCCTCTTCTCTAAACATTTAGACACTGTTGTGGTGTTAACCGCAGCACCTAATGGTTAAATGGTCAGGATTAGAGATGGGCGAATTTCTCAAAAATTTGATTCGGTCACTTGCTCCGATTTTCGACAATAATAAAGAATTCGGTCCGAATTACTTCTGGGAGATCGACCGTTAGAAATAGCAGCTATTTTCCAGGCTGCACAGGAGCCTGCAGGGTGCTGTAGAACCGTTGTGGCCACATGCTTTAATATGCAGCGGGAGTTGGATTGGACTTCATACTATGATTGTGTGTCTTAGATGACACGCAGATCGACTAGCGCCGCTTTAGAATCGCTTCCTATAAAATTCCTGGGCACTTTAGAGGGCAAACGACAAAAACTCAAGCGGGAATGTAGGCCTGATAAGTCATGCCAGCGACAAGCTGGAGAAAAAAAAACTCAAAGCTGTGAGCTCAGGTTAGGCAACATTAGTGACACGAGTGTGGAGGGTGACGGCGGCAGCCACAAGACTCGCAGTATGAGGTCAGCAGTGGCCACAATGACATTTGGTAGGTGGCAAAAGCAGAGACGAAAGCCACAGATGGCACAATGACTGAGAGCGGAGGTCAGCGGCGGCAGAGCATGAGGTCAGGCAGTGGCACAAAGACATATCGGGATGTGTGGCAAAACGCGGAAGCCACAGAATGGCACATTGACTGAGAGCGGATGGTCAACGGCTCGGCAGCAAGCATGAGGTCAGGCAGTGGCAACATGGCACAGTTGTGGAGGCACGGCAGGCTCCACAGCAGCGAGCATGAGGTCTGATAAGTTTCAAGTGGCACATTGGACTACTGTGTGGAGACACGGCAGCATGCCACAGCTAGCCAGCATGAGGTCAGAAAGTGGCACAATGACACAGTGTGGAGGGACACAGCAGCAGCCACAGCGAGTGTCATGATGAGGTGAGAGCAGTGGCACAATGACAATCTGGAGGTGGCATAAACAGTATAGGCCACAGAGTGGCACAATCCACACAGTGTAGAAGGTCACAACAAAGCAGCAGTATGAGGTTCCCCGCAGTGGCACAATGACATTCTGGAGTGGAAAACAAAACAGGAGGGAACTGCTTCACAGAATGGCACAGATGACAACTGTACGAGCGGAGTACACGGCGGCAGATGCATGAGGTTAGGAGTGGCACAATGACATCTGGAGGTGGCAAAAAACAGGACTAGGCCACAGGAGTGGCACATGACTGAGAGTGGAGGTCTACACAGCAAGCGTATGAGGTGCTCGAAGCGCAGTGGCACAATGGGACAGTCTCTGGAGGTGCAAAACAGGAGGAAGCCACAGATGCACAATGACTGAGAGCGGAGGTCACCGGCGCAGAAGCATGAGGTTAGGCGTGGCACAATGACATTCTGGACGAGTGGAAAAACAGGGACTAGACCACAGAGTGCACAATGACTGAAGAGTGGAGGTCACAAACAGCAGCTGTATGAGGTCTGGCAGTGGCACAATGTACATTCTGGAAGGTGGCAAAAAAGGGGGAAGCCACAGAAATAGCATCAATGACTGATGGGCGGAGGTCTCGGCGGCAGCAGGCATTTGAGGTTAGGACAGTGGGCACAATGACACGTGTGGAGGGACACGGCAGCAGCACAGCAGCAGCTGAGGTCAGAATGTGCACAATGACATGATTCTGGAGGTGCAAAAAAAAAAGGAGGCCACAGAGGTGGCACAATGACAGGAGAATTGAGGTGACGGTGGCAGGTGCAAGCAGCATGAGTCAGAGAGTGGCACAATGACACAGTTTTTGGTGGATGTCACGGCAACAGCACAGCGCAGCAGCGATGAGGTCGATAGAGTGGCACAATCGACAGAGTGTTCGAGGAGGGTGGCAATACCAGTCCTCGTGGTAAAGATGGTGGTAGGCAGATAGGAGAACTGTAGCCCGATGTGTCGGCATCAGGCGGGTGGCGGCATCAGAATAGTGGCTGAGGCAGGTAGTTTTGAACCCAGACTGTACGCCTAAGGCATTGGTGTGTGGAAAACATGGCCGATCCACCGCACTTGATTCATCTTGACAAAGGTCCGTCGGTTTCCACATTTCCCATGAACAAGCGTGGTTCTCCTTGGAGTTAACGATGGACCCCCGCCGCACTGAAACACAGTTCTGATTGCAACACTATGGCGGGCAGGGACAGCTCTCCACTGCAAAACTCGGCTGTTGCGGCCACACATCCAGTTTGGCTGCCCAGTAGTGTCCAAGCGGGATCTGTGTCTGACTCGAATAGGTGGCAGAGTGCTGTCCAAGTAGGCCACAACCTGTTGGTTCAGGGACTGCTTCCAATGGTCCTTGCTGCTGCTGCTTCCGTGGGGGGACTAACCCTCCGCTCTACTAGGGCGTGAAGGAAAGCGGCTCATCAGTGACTCCCAGACGTATTTACTAAGCTGATGATGCTGGTACTAGCTTCCTACCCCCCACCTTCCCCTAGCAGCGCGGGGCAGTTGTACACGTGAGCGCTGAGGAACCCCCCGGTCAGACCTAGTCAGAGGAGGACGATGCCGCAACATAGATGCAATAGGGCAGCGGCCAACTGATTACGGAAGATTTCCCTATAGTACTTTGAGTTTGTCCTCCTCTCTCAATAGCTGGGAATAATGGCTCCCATTTTGGACCGGTAGCGAGGGTCCACTAGGGTGGAGAGCCTGAAGTCATCCCTCTGCGGATGCTGACTATTCGGCTGTCACTAGCCAGCAACACGACCACTGCTCTGCCGGGACCATCCCCACTCGAACAACAACGCCCTCGCCCACCCCCACTCCCCCCTGAGGGATGCTTCCCACTCGCGCTACCATCTCTCACTGCTCCTCCACCTCGCAACCACCCCGCGCTCCCCCCCCGCCACCCTTCCGCGGGCCCGTCCCCACCCCTTCCATCCGCCCCACCCCTCACGCCCGCCCCACTCCCTCCCCCTCATCCTCCTGCCCCACTCCCCACCCAATAACACCCACCATACCACCTCCCCCTGATCCCGCTCCCCACCTCTCCTCTCTTTTCCCCTGGGTAGAAAAACCACTCATTTCACCAGATCAAGCTTCTGCTCCGCAATGATCCTCGCCATCCTTCCATTTTCTGTCCCGCAGCCGGGACTCCTTGTGGCCACGGAGATTTTGTACGCCACGTCTCCAGTCCCCTCGCCCGACAGATTTTTTCAGCTCATCTGTTCAAATTAATGAAGCAGGGAATGACGTTTATTCATTCCCGTAGTCCTTGCGATGACAAAACGTCGCCTCCTCGAATGGCCTTAAACAACGGCAGGTGTAACGCTGGAGCTGCCGACTGGCTGACATCAAAATAGTTACAGAAAGCCTCTATAGTATGGAGTACTTCTGTCCGCCGGGCTCATTCAAGAAAAAATTGTTAAGTGGCTTTCTCTGTTCAGTACAGTCGGTCGCAAACATGTGCAGCTGGAATTTCTCTGCTGGGTGGGAACATTCGCAATATCAGAGTGTGTTGTGGGAGCGTTCTGCCGCTCTGCAACTAGAGGAGGGGGTTCCTGGCTTTGTACGGAATGGTAAGTGCATGCCAGTTTTAGGCCATTTTCAGAAATCGTTCTGAGATGGTGGTAGCCTTCTAGGAACCTTTTCACACCAGATTGAACACGTGCGCCAGGCAGGGCGCATGGTCCATCCCTCCTCGGTTTGCAGCGCGGACACATGTTCCTCCCATTGGTCCGTCACCTAGGGTTCGACTTGCAGTTGCGGAGAGAGAGACCACACGCATCGATTTCTTGCTTCATGACGCAGAGCAGTTCCTCCCCTGTGTCGACCTTCGTTCTTCACGAGGCAAGCCAGGTTGTAGAATGAGTGACACGCTGTGCCTCCTAACAAAGTGGTCATGATGGAGCAGTACTTGTGGAGGCTGAGATGGTGGTGATGGTGGAGGAGGCGGAGGCGGAAATTGGAGCAGGTGCAGCAGTTTGACAACGTGGAGGAGAGAAAGCGGCGTTCTCGCTGCACCCAAAGTTGTTGGTGTGTCCTCGGGCTCAGTGAATGCCGATTCACCAGTGGGACGATAAAGACATGTAACTGGCCCTGACTCGTAGTTACAGCTGTCCAGACGTCTCGCGCTGCCGTGCGCCTTGAACAAACACGATAAGCTCAAGAGACTGGCCACCTTCTGTTCGTACAGTATTTATGAAGTGCTGGGTACTTAGCCTTTTTGGAAAAAGAAATTACGCTGGAACTCTCCATCTCAGCTCGCACAAGCCATAGGTTCTCTGAATTGTGCAGAGTCACATTTGACAAGGAGGGACTGCAAATACCAACAACTTGGGACAGAGCTACCGGTCAGCTGCTGCTATCATTTAGCGGGATGGTTGGGACGATATTTGTTGTCCTCTTTGCAATCGTCCTCGGAGCCTGATAACGGATGCTGGCAAATGTAGTAGCGAGAGCGCAGGAGCATCTGGACCGGGAGTGATGGATGTCAAAGAGAAACAGCTCCTCTGCAGAGGGTGGAGCCTTTGACTGGCTGATAATTGTCTTGCGTGCACACTGGGCGCTGCTGCTGCTGCTGATTGCTGCGGCGGCAGGAGTGGACCACCACATCTGAGCCCACGTTTCTCCCTGGCCACGGGTTGGCTGAAGCGGCATGTGTTGTACGAATAGGCCGTGAAATGGTGCCAAGTTAGTCTCCTGCCACGCTACTTTAATGCCCACAGACTTCTAATTATACCACATATTCGGCTCTTCGGTGTCTTAGCAATGGAAATGCCCACACACGCCGAGTATCGGATTTTACAGCAACGCTCTCGCACATGAGTGACTACTGCCGCTGCTGCGCCTCGCTGTAGCCTGTGTACCGCTACTTTTCGTTGGACTCCTGCGAAGCGGAGTTTTTTATACCTCGTGGATACGCTTGGCTCCCAACCTCACACTGCTGCTTATCCTGACTGACTCACGGGCACACGTACCCACTTGCTGGTGCGCTGCGTCCTGACGAGCAATAAGCGACGCCCTCTTCTCCTGATGATGATGAAGCTCCTTGCCTCACCCGCTCACAAGTGTTGGTCGGCGTACTATTCGCTACAGGTTGTATTTGTGTTTTCTTCGTCATGCGTAGTCCTCATCACCGGTCTTGGTATGCCGAGGCTGGTCCTCCTCAACACTTGTCCTACCAGCACTACCTCCAAGATCTATACTTTGCCGTCCTACTGCACAGAAGCAGAGGAATATTGGCCCTCATTTTCTTCGCTGCCAAGTAGCTGCTAGACTGACCTCCTCAAATTGTTCTATCCACGCTTTCTATAGTGCGTGCTGAGCCCAGATCGCTCAGCTATAGTAGATGTTGGCTGGGGAACCGGATGGGCTCAGAGGCGGGCTGTAGGACAGGTGAGGGCCGCTTGACCGCTCCGGGGGGCCATGCCAACTACTGGGGTGTGTTCTGAGGTTATCGACGCACCGACTACTTGGATGGAGTTGTCATGATATCGATGTCATTCTGGGAAGGAAGAGGATGACCTAGTCAAAGCAATCAAGAACAACCCTTGGTGTTGGTCTGAACATACACGGCGCTAGATGGACGCTTGCAGTTGTGGCCTCAGCGTGACCCTGCTGCGACGTCCCACCTTGCTGTGCTGGACCTGGGGCTGAATCTACAGGAAATGTGTTGTGGCTCCTCACTGATCACTCGCAGGTGCAGAGCCTGCCTACCTCTCTGTCTGACATACTGTTTGTTCTAAAGAATGTACAGAGCACTGTTTGATGATGATAATCTGTATAAGATAAATTATTAACCTGTTTTTGACTCCAAATGAACTCAGTAACAAGTGGGCTAACCTTGATATAAATGGCACCACAAATGCAGAAAATTTACTTGTTATGTGTTCTGTTTAAAAACACTGTGTGTTTTACTAATGGAAAGCACAAACAGGCTTTATTAAACCTTTCTGGACATGAAATTAGGCTACCAGGAAAAGTCTATATTTTGGGTTGAAAAGGACGGTTTTATTTTTGTCAGCCACTCAGTCAGAAACTAACGGCTTATTAACGCCGCGGATGTTATAATGTCGCAAAGGAATTGGAGCCGCACAAACTAGTTGCTTTGTCGCGTTATTACAATTTGTGTTGTTTCTCTAAGCCACGTAACAAACAGAGGGATAACAGTTGAATTTACCTTTGCTTGAGTAGAATTAGGACTACAGAAATGCGTTTATATATTTTGGCGTTGAACAAAGACGGTTTTATTTCGGTTGACAGCACCATCAGCAAAACAACGCTTAATTAACCCCTGGATGTAAATTTTCACCAAAGAATTGAGCGCACAAACTAGTAGCTTTGTAGCGTTTTACAATGCGGTGTTTTCTACGCAAACAACAGAGAGATAACCTAGTTGTAATTAACCTTTGCTTGTGAATTAGGCCTTACACGAATAAATGTTATATTGTTGGAGTTGAAAAAAAAGACGGTTGTCTTTGGTCAGCACACTCTAGCACATAAACAACCTCGTTCAATTCGTATCGCCTTGGATGGTAAATTGCGGCCTATTGAGAATTGAGCGCCAGCCCAATGTGTTAGTGGTCTTTGTTTTGTAAAAACGCTGTTTCTCTCTAAATGAAAATACAACAGGGATACTGTCTAGTATCCCACTTCGGATATTTGAAATGTATATGCAGCTGCAGTGGACGCACACTGGATTTTCTGATCCATACCCAAAAAATTTGAATTAGAACAATTAAATTGAACAGTCTCTGAGGACAAGCTGAGACACCCCACAAAAATTCGATGTATAAAAATTCAATTATTAGTATGAGCTTTCAGCTGGTCGGTTGTTTTAGGTTTGGGGACGTTTGGCCTCAGCACCATTTCTCCTGTATGCAGTCAAGATGAGATGGAGTAGTGAGCTCCCACGGCCGTTAGTGCCCAGGTCTTTATAGTGCGGTGACGTCACAGAATCACGTCCGTCTCTGATGGCTTTACCTCTGCATACATGTCTGCATGCTATGCCTTCTTCCTCCCAGAGTGCTTATGACCTTGTAGCGCCATGGGCTCGCAGCCATTTTATCAATCAAAAGCTACACTTCTTCACTCCGAAGTACCCAAGTTCGTACTTCTTTCTCGAAAACGAAAGTTTTCGTGAGAAATTCTAAAACGAATATTCCTCACGTTCGTTAAGATTATCAAATGTCGCCATCTCTAGGGACTGATCTAGCTGTCTCTATGCCTATCCAGAAGTGTCGGTTGCAGGCTGTATGTAAAAGCATGTGAGCTCGCTTCATACCTTTTACAAGTGCTGTTGCTGTCCAATAATTGTATGGCGCCGGGTGTTAAAGGTTAAAACGTTTCATTGGTTTGTAAAAAATAAAGAAAAAGAATTTAATAAAAAAACAAAAAAAAAAAAGAAAAAAAATAAAAAAAATTTTTAGAAAAAAAAAAATAATTTGTGAACTACAAAAACAAAAAAAAAAAAAAAAGAAAAACAAAAATTAAAAAAAAAATTGTTTTTTTTTAAAGATAGAAAAAAAAATTTCAAAAAAATGTATTAAGACAAAAAGAAAAAGAAAAAAAAAATTTAAAAAAGAATAAAAAAGATCTTTTTCTCCCCCCACCCCCCCCCCCCCCCCCCCCCCCCCCCCCCCCCCTAAAAAAAAAAAAAAAAAATAAAAAAAAAGAAAAAAAAAAAAAAAAAAAAGAAAAGAAAAATAAAGAAAAAAAAAAAAGATTTTTATTTTAAAATAATGAAAATAAAGAAAAATTTTTAAAAAAAAATAAAAATATATATTTTTTTTTAAATAGAAAATAAAAAAGATTAAAAAAGAGAGAGATATGGACCTGAAAAAGACAACGACGTCCTATCCAAGTTCAGCAATGTTTGATGCTTCTAAGGTTGTGATCCAGAGGATGGCAAAAACCCCAATGAGGTAGATAGCCACATTGTCCTCATTCTAGGAAAAAAATTCCTTCGTTCCGCTCAATCTTGACAAACGGAAAATTCCCGGGATCAATGACCCTCTGCAGACTCCTAAATACTATAACTTGTTATATTATTATGCTTCCATAAATGCATCCAGAACCTTTGTGTGTACTACTGTTTTATTGAATTGTCACCAATGACATAGTTCCTCTGGCCAGAGAATTCCACTGTCTCACCGACAATCCTTAACAGTTAAGAATTCCCTTTCTATGTTTTATAGGAGAAACTTTTAGTTCACTCAAGACGTTAGTGGGATGGGCCCCCTTGTTCTAGATTACAGTCCTGGGTATAAATAAATCTTAGGGAGAGATCTCTTATTGACCTATGTTGATGTATTTAATCTTATTTAGTTGTGTCACCCCGAAGCCTGTGTTTTTCTCTAAAACTAAATATACCCCATCTTGCTAATCTTTCTGGGTATTGTTTGTCACGCCCAAGTCCTTTCAGTTATTTTTGTTGCCCGCCTTTGTACCTGCTCAGCTCTACAATGTCTTTCTGTGCCCTCAGCGCGCGATCTCAAAGTACTGTACACAATCATTCATGTGTTGGTCTAAACCAGTGACTTCGTATAGTGGGAGGATTAATGATTCTTTTATCATGTGTATCTATGCCCCTTTTAATGCACTCCTTGATCCTATTTATCCTTGGCAGCTGCTGTCATGACACATGGCTGCTACAATTAAACTTTACAGTCACACCAGATTCCCAAGTCCTTCTCCATGTCTCTTTCTACCAGCCTTTTTACCTTGTAACATGTAATCATGTAATGATTTTTCTGCCCATGTGCATAAGCTTGAATTTATCTGTATTTAAACCTCATCTGCCACTTCTCTGCCCGGCCTCCAACTTATCCCAAGATCCATTTGTAATATAACACATTATCTCCCTATATTGTGTTGATTTCGTTTACAGAGCTTTGTTTATTCTCCTATATAAGATTCGGATTTTCTACGGTGTAACCACTGTGTAAGTATCATTATGGAAAGATGTTTAAAAGAGGATAGGGTCCCAAAAACTGAGCCCTGTGGTTACCCCAACTAGTAACAGGGAACCACAGTCTGTGTATTGCCAACGTTAATTACCCACCCCTTTGTTTCTCGTATCTCTGAGCCAGTTGCTTACCCACTTTTTGCACCATTTTCCCCGAGTCCAAGCATATCATTTTTACTTACCAACCTTTTATGTGGTACCGTATACATATGCTTTAGAAAAATCCTAGATATATGACATCCAGTGGCTCACCCAATTGTACTCCCAGGACTCTATAGCTCTGACACGCTTTCTCTCATAGTAAGCTCTGAGAATAAGATAGTTGATCTAGGATACCGCTGATCTGCATTTAAATCCGTATGGCTGATAATCGTGCTTGTTTATATCTTTTTATTTTTCAGTGAGATATAAATCCAGGATAGCATCTCTGAGAAAACCTCGCAAACATTTTTACCTACTACTAGAGGTGTAAGCTTATGCCGTATAGTTTTCCTGGTTTCCTTTTTGACCCTTTTTGAATATGCTCACCACATTTGCTATGCGGCCAATCCTTTGGGAAGACCCTGTTATTAGACCAGTCCATAAATAGTTTAAGAAGTAGGGGCCATATCCTATGTATCATCACTTAACTCCCTTAGGAACTTGCATGTATGCACATCAGGACCTGGGGATCTTGGTCTATTATAATCTTCTTAAGACGAGATCGCGACTTCTTCCTGAGGTTAGAAGAAACTTTTAAGGTCTGGATGTTTACCTCAATCCCTTGTTCAACAAGGAAGCCTCATACCCTCTCAAAATACAGTGGAGAAAATGTTTAATTGGTCGTGCTTTTTTTCTCATCGCCTCTCTACAGTCTCTCCCTCATTATTTTTCAAAGTGCAAACGTTTTCTGTTTTAATCTTTTTACTATTTATATACTTAAAAAATATTTTGGGGTTAGTTTTTTACTTTCTACAGCAATACGTCTTTCTGTCTCCAGCTTTGTGTCAATTCCTCTTTGTCACAAAAAAGAGGTAAAAAATATACTAATTGCCAAATAATTAAAACATTTTTAATAATTTAAAATATATTTTTTAAGTAGTTGTATTTCAATACTTTATTGTTTATTTGATGAAAAACTCTACAATTTTCCAATATCCTTTCAGCTTCCCAGATCAGTGCTTGCAAGCGCTCAGAGGAAAAATGTCATTGTTTACTTCAGTGGATAAAAACTGACCTGACTGAGTAACAGAGACAAAGGTGCAGGATTGTAAAGCCACATGAAGTGATCCACAATCTGCTATTTTACAGGAAGATTGAGACTATGCCTCTTCTATATTGTAGGACTCCATGTTACATTTCCGATAGTGGTGAGGAAAAATAGTTTTATTTTTTCCTTAGACACAAGCTTCCCCTGTGAAGGTCCACACAAACCCAAGCAAACAAAAGAAGGGAAGTGGAGATAGAATTGTGGAACTCTCTTGGTGTAATTATTATGGATTTAAGTTTAGCTTAACCGTGATATCATGGCTTTCTGTATTATCTGTTCTTAGGTTACAAACAAAAGCCATTGAAAATCAATGAAAAAGTTGAGATAACATTCTGTGCTGTGATACTTAGATAGTATGTAATTCATTTCTTCTTCATCAGTAAAAGACTATACATACTATACTTTCTATACTATACTTCATACCTTGTTGAGCAGGCCAAATATCGTGACTGGAACTTATAAATAGCTTCTTTACAAGCTTATATCTTTAAGGATGCAAACTCTAACTAATTGACTTTAAATAAAAATAGATGCAATGTAATATGGCATTATACTAGGAAAGCCAGCTTACCCGCTCACAAGACGCTCATTCATTTAGGAGCACCAACTTGTAATCCAGACAAAAGGAGAAGAGAAATCCAATGTCTTTAGTAAAAACGTGATATTTATTGCAAGATTACAACATGGTACAGAGGTCAAACACAGAATGCTAACGCGTTTCAGGCACCATAGTCATGTAAATCAAAGCGTGTAAAAGGGCTATGATTAAGGGCATATGTTGCCTGAAATGCGTTAGTGGTTCTATGTTTGTCCTCTGTACTATGTTATAATCCTGGAACAATATCACGTTTTTACTGAAGATGCTGGATTCCTCGTCTCCTTTTGTCTCAATGTAATATGACGGGTCTAATAATATCAGCAGTTAATAAATATAAGATGAATGGCAATGTTGACCTAATACTAAAATTTTTATTGACTAATCTAGTTTAGCCGGAGGAAATGTCTGGTGCTGATACATGATAATAAAGGGATCGGGAAAAATAAGACGTTGCCACCATTGGGAAACCCATAAAAATTTAAAATAAATTTTTCAGAAGGGCAAGACCCTAATAAAGGTATAAAGTGCCTCATTGTTCTGTTTAAAATTCTAGTTATGGTTAAGATATAAAAATGTTACTTTTCAGACTGAGAAATAATAAAGAAGAAGAACAATGTGACTTCTGCAGTCTGAGATTCCTAAAATCTTTGGAATACAGTTTTGTTTGGGGTTTTCATTTTTTCCCAAAAAGAAACTTTAAATTCCCAAAAAGGGTTTCCCCAAATTCTCCAACTTTTGGGGGCCAGTGTTTCCCCTAAAACTTTTTTACCCATCAGGGGAAACTTCTAAATTTAATCTTGGGGGGGCCCCCAATTAGGGCCCCCATCAGAAATTTTTTCGGGGGCCCCCAACAGTAAAGGTTTTTGGGCCCCCCTTTTAACCCCGCCCCCTGTCAACCCAATTGCCCCCCCCGCCACCAACCACCGCCAACAATACAACCCCACAAAAAAAAAAAGAGATGCAATTGCGCTTTTTGTTTTTGGGACTGAGCTCTTGCGAATTTTCCACCCTACGGGTTTTTCTATTTTGTGTATACAAGGGCCAGAAAATTCCACATGTAACCACGATATTCGGGACCAAACCAGCACACCAAAGGGACCAATATAACCAAAAAAAAATCCCTTTTTATAAAATACCGCCACACTATTTATGGTGACAAATTAGCCCCCTAAAAATTTTTCGACAAAACCAGTACTAAGGGCCGATATTCCCATTAACAACAAACAATTTTCAAAGACAAAGTAATTACCCCCAAGCATAAATCTACACATATCTCCACTATAAAAGTTGCAGAATAATGCCAAAAAACTTTTTTTTCTAAATATAACCCAATTCCCAAAACCCAATATTACCCCCCTACAGGGGACTATATGGGGGGACATGTATAAAAAACTGCCCTGGGTCTAAATCCCCATTTTTTTCCCCCCTAGTAACCAATCGCTTTCCCACCCCTTTTAAATTTTTTTCAGGGGCACTATAAAAAATGAAATTGGAGCACTGTTTGGTTGCTATGGGCAAAAAAGAAATTTCCTACATCTAGACATTTTTTTCCTAAATGTGGCAGATATAAGTGGGGAAAACATGCAGTTAAAATTTATCATTTCACGGGGGTGACATCGATAAAGTCTTTTTAAAGTTCCCTTTTCTTTTCCACCCGGGCCCTGGTCATCTTTGAGGACTTCTCCCTGCGGGAATTCACAAAAACAAAACACCTGAGACTCGCCCCTTTATCAAAATCCTACTGTTACCCCCCCCCATGAAACCAAACCCCCCATCCATGGGTGCCCCAAAAATTTAAAAAATTACCTCTTTGGTGCCTGGTCTTAGTTTTATAGGGGCCCCTTTGGGAAGTAGGTAGCCAGGTATTGGGCCCCCCTTTTGGGTAAAAAGAGAATTTGAGTGGGGCCCCAAATGGGGGAAACTTGAGGGGGGGCCCCCTCAAGTTTCCCTACCCCCCCCCCTGCTGGGGTGGGGCCATTAAAGGGGCCTCCTCTCCCTCAAAACATGTGGGGGCTCCACAGGCCAGTGGGGGGCCAAAATCAAGGTCCTTTGGGGAAATTTTTGCGGGACCCGTAAAAGGCCCCTGGGTTTTTGTGGGACCCGCAAATCTTAGGGGCCTTTAGCCGGGTCCAGCAAATTCCTGGGGGCCCTTTAGTTTGGGCCCCCCATCCCTGGGGCCTTCAAATGGGGCCCCCCCCAAATCCCGGGACCTTGAAACGGGCCCCACCTTTCCCCGGGGGCCCTTTAGTGGGGCCCCCACATCCCTGGGGCCCTTTAGTGGGGCCCCCACATTCCCCGGGGGGTTCACTGGGGGCCCCCCCAATTTCCCGGGGCTTCAGTGCGGCCCCCACATCCCTTGGGCCCTTCAGGGCCCGGCCCCCCCATCCCTGGGGGCCCCTTTGTGGGGGCCCCCCCATCCCCTTTGGGGGCCCCTTTTGTTCGGCCCCCATCCCTGGGGCCCTTTAGGGGCGGCCCCCCCCATCCCTTTGGGCCCCCTTTAGTGCGGGCCCCCCCATCCCTTGGGCCCTTCAAATGCGGGCCCCACTCCTTTTCCCCCGGGGGCCCCCCTTTAGTGCGGCCCTCAATCCCGGGGTCCTTCAGGGCGGCCCCCACATCCTGGGGGGCCCTTTAGTGCGGCCCGCACATTTCCCCGGGGCCCCTTTTGTGGGGGCCCCCCCATCCCTGGGCCCCTTTTGTGCGGCCCCCACATCCCCGGGGGGCCCCCTTTGTGCGGCCCTCACAAACCCTTTGGGGGCCCCTTTAAATTGGGGGCCCCACATCCCTGGGGGCCCTTTTGTGCGGCCCTCACATCCCTGGGGGCCCCCCATTTCGGCCCTCACATCCCCGGTGCCCTTCAGTGGGGCCCTCCATCCCGGGCCCTTCAGTGCGGGCCCCCCCACCCGGGGCCCTTTTAGTGCGGCCCCACATCCCCGGGGGCCCCTTAGTGGGCCCTCCCCCCCCTTTCCCTGGGGCCCCTTAAATGCGGCCCTCCACATCCCTGGGGCCCTTCTTGCGGCCCCCACATCCCTGGGGGCCCCTTTAGTGCGGCCCCCCATCCCCGGGGCCCTTCAGTGCGGCCCCCACATCCCTGGGGCCCTTCGTGCGGGCCCTCAAATCCCGGGGCCCTTTAAATGGGGGGCCCCCACCTCCCCGGGGCCCCTTATTTCGGGCCCCCCCATCCCTGGGGCCCCTTCGTTCGGCCCTCAATCCCTGGGGCCCTTCAGTGCGGCCCTTTACATCCCCCGGGGCCCTTCAGGGGGCCCCCCCATTTCCCCGGGGGCCCTTCAGGGGGCGGCCCCCCCATCCCCGGGGGCCCTCAGTGCGACCCTCACATCCCTGGGGGGCCCTTTTTTTAGTGCGGGGCCCCCAAATCCCCCTTGGGGGGGCCGGGGGCCTTTTAGTGCGGCACCCACATCCCCGGGGGGCCCCTTGGGGGTGCGGGCCCCCCAAACCCTGGGGCCCCTTCAGTGTGGCCCCCCCCTCCCCCGGGCCCTTTTGGGGGGCCCCCCCATCCCTGGGGCCCTTTTAGTGCGGCCCTCACCCTACCTGGGGCCCTTCAGGGGCGGCCCCCCAAAACCCTTTGGGGCCCCTTTAGTGCGGGGCCCCCCATCCCCGGGGCCCTTCATGCGGGGCCCCCACATCCCTTTGGGGGCCCCTTTTGTGCGGGCCCCCCCCAAACCCTGGGGCCCCATGGGCCCTCACTTTCCCCCCGGGGCCCCTTTAGTGCGGGGCCCCCACAGGCTTTGAAATGGGTGCCACAAAAAAAAGGGGCCCGCACTGCAAAGTTAAGTTAAAAACAATAGGTTTACATTACAAGATTAGTTTCCTTACTTCTGCAAACAGCTCCGCACGAACGGGGCAGTCGGGCCCCCCCTCCTCCCCCTGGCTCAGGGGAATCAGTGGGCTCGTCACAGGGCCGGGAAATCACTGATTACATTAGGGTGAGGTACCGGCCGGCCCCCCGAGGGGGGAGGAGGGGCCGGCTGCTCCCGTTCGTGGAAAGGGGTGATGCAGAAGTAAGGAAAATAATCTGTGTAATGAAAAACCCATTGTGTTTAAAATTTAAATTGCAGGGGCGGGGGCCCCCTCCCGAAAAGGGAGATTGATTCACATGGTACAGAGAGCAGACCCCCCTTCTAAACTCTGTACCATTACTGTGAAGCAAGGGGGCGGGGGCCCGCCCGGGGAGCCACATGCAGCCATCATTGCCACTCTGTGCAGCTCATAGCCATTGGGACACAAACATCCTTTATCTCTGTTCTCATAGTTCAGAAAATAATATTCATCTTTTGACAGATGTAATTCACTAAAGGCACTGCTATGGAGGGCACTGTATGGCTGGCACTGTAATTGGGGGCACTGTATAGCTGGCACTGTATGTCTGTCACCATTATGGTGGGCACTGTATGCCTGACACTGTTATGGTGGGCACTGCATGGCTGGCACTATAAGGCTGTGTGTAAGTAACCTAAATCCAATGAAAACTGTTTCTGTATTATCTCTGGATTTCTTATTTAAAGGAATATTTATTTCTGACACAGTCATGGCAGATGCACAAGATATACCGTAAATATGTATGATAGGTTCAAGACTCCAAAGTGGAGGAGATGCATTGAAGAGGGGACTTTATATGCTATTTATCTAGTGATAATTGTGAAATAGCCACTTCTGTAATCCCAAAAACTACAGTGAAAATAGGCTTCTCATATCCTCTTGGATACTCAGGGACAGGGCAGGGACCCCTTGATCTCTGGCAGTCCTTAATGTGTAACCCAGACTTCTTAGCCATTTTAAGTATTTATAATTGAAGTGTCCAAGATCTCAGATGGGGAATACCCTTCCAAGATTTACTGCGGCTGCTGTGAGAGGTACATTATGCCAATGTGGCCTTTTGACCATAAAATGTTATGCACCCCCAGTTTAGAAGCTGGTGAAGCAGTCTATTATTCTTACCTTGTATTTTATTCTGGGTGACGTGTTGATTTCTTTTCTATTTTTTCTTTTTTACAGTAAAGATGGAAAACTACTTAAACTGCACAAAATGCTTGGTCTTGCCTTTGAATTTCTATATGTTGTCCTCTTTACAGCAATGTAATTATTGAACATCTGGGCACATCAACCACAAAGAGCTAACCACATTGGGTGTTCATTTGCATAACTAGGTGAAGTAATTTATCATCTTTTTGCAAAAAGGGAAGTAACTATCTCTATAGGTGGTGTAAAATGGTGTACACAGCAGATGTCCCATTTCAGAACAGTAGGACCCTAACCTTCGTATTGCATCTGAAACAATCCTGGGTAGACAACACATCGTAGAAAATATTAATAATTAAAAAATACTATGTACCACCCTATGCTTTGAAATTAATACCAGTGAATAGTTTAGTGCATAACCTTTACAATAATGGAAGGCCTAAAATCCAATAAAAGTAGAAGTAGCAGCGATTCAGGACAACTGCTGACCTCACACATGAGCATTGAACTATGCCTATTTTGTGCAATTACAATACATTTTGAATAAGCATGTCCAGAGGACAAAGACAAGAAGTGATATGAAGAAAGTTGTAAATTGAAACCAGTACAAATGATGCAGCTGAGGGAAGATTATGTTAAATATAAGTATGCATATAAAATAGATCCCTATATAAATAAGCGGTCTGAGCTAATAAAGCATCAAGCTTATAATTCAATTTCA
The DNA here is from genome assembly GCA_025379985.1 of Phyllomedusa bahiana. Lineage (NCBI taxonomy): Eukaryota > Metazoa > Chordata > Amphibia > Anura > Hylidae > Phyllomedusa > Phyllomedusa bahiana. Next base: position 22,985 of record JAODAL010031465.1, read on the forward strand.
CACAATCATAAAAGTCTATAAAATTGCACAGTTCGCATGGTAAGGCATTAAAGAATAAAAAATAAATGAGCCAGTTCAGAGCATGTAACGACATAAAAAGGGCTGATGGCACTACAAAGATATTGGTGAATGGCAGTGAGCTGACAATGTAAAAGCAATTGTGAGAACTATGTGCTACAACAATGGAGACTTAAACTCCTACATCTCCAGAAGATTCTTATTTTTTGTGTCTAGAGCTAAAGGTCACTTTTTAGAGTGCTGGGTTATGAATATTTTTAATTTCATAGTCAAACATTCATTGTGAAAGACAAATTGGGTTTTGCCGTTCCATCAAATTGGAATCAATGTTCACTTCAAGCAATATACTGTAATACATGCACTTTACGATGATTAGTTCCCTTTGTACTCTAATGAAATTGGCTTAACAAATCCCAGTGGCTGTTATTCTACGAATACATATGGATACATATTAACCTGTGTACAAAAATTCTTCGAGTAGGTAGAAGTGCAGATAAGGCCAGAGCCATGTAGACAAAAAGTGCCGGAGGACTTTTAGTGGATTTGACAGATTCTGCAAGACTCGGATATAGAATGGAATAAAAAAAATTGCTCTTCTCACGCAGTTTGCTATCCTTGTGTCAATTATATGCACTGTTCTGTAATTCAATAATGTAGCCATAAGGGTATAGAGGTAACCGTTACATCCAGTCAATGGTGCTTGAAGGGGTTCAAAGGCCACATAAGAAGACAGCAGTATTATAAATGGCAAAGATGCAAAATTATGATAAAGATTTTGTATTGGAGCCCAATCTCTGCTGTAAACTATGGTGGTTCTCAGGGAGGCATGTCTTGTAAGCAATAGGTGAACTATGGAGTTCTGCAATTTTTGTTTCTACATAGTAGAGCAGGCATCCTTAAACTGCGGCCCTCCAGCTGTTGGGAAACTACAACTCCCATCATGCTCACTGTTATAGATGATATAAATGCATGATGGGAGTTGTAGTTTCCCAACAGCTGGAGGACCGCACTTTGAGGATGCCTGTAGTAGAGTAATTATGTTCCGAATGTCCACATTGGGCAGAGTGATTTGTAATTTCTGTGTTTCTTCTGAAATGATCCGTATTCCACAATGGGTTAAGTAAAGGGGTTGTTTACTGTGACCAAAGGTGAGCCAAATTCAAAGAGTCGTTGTAATTTGTGTGTCCCAAGGTAGAATCATTTGCAATCCCTGTGCTTATTTTCCATTGCACAGGTTCGGAGGGCATTTGCTGTTGGGCTATTTTATTTGGAACCTGTGACAGTTTTCAGAATCTTCAAATATAGTTGCCAGGTCACATTTGTGACTGATAAAACCATTGTAAATCTACCAGACAGGTTGCATATAAAAAAAAACAATAGTGGACTCAATGACTGACTTCTTACTACTTTTTCTTCTCTCCATTCAGTTGTGTTCGACCCTTGGATATTCTGAAGGCCTGTTCCCACTAGGCTGTTTTCAGCTTCTTTCAATTGTCTGTGTCATTATACATGGTATCCAACCAATGGGCCTTTGGTTTCTTTTTACCATTAACCATCCCCTGTAGCGTCTCCGTATTTGCCTACATCACATGAGCAAAATAGATCCTTTTCTGTCTTGTGATCTTGCTTTCCATAAACAATTTGGGTTTATACAATTAAGAACATCTCATCAACACACTGATTCAGTGGTTAGCAGTGGTGTAGCTTGCAGTCGGGCCCCTGAGCTAGATGGGCCACAAAGGCCCCTCCCCCCTTGCCCCACTCCTGTAACTGTTCCACATATCGCTAGGTCACAGAGCCCAGCGATACATAGCTTTATGACAAGAGTGGCATGCACCTTAATATTTCTGTGTCGACAGACAGTGGGAGTGGGGCACAGCTTCAGCAAGAGGGGAAAAAAAGCCTGTGTCTGCTCCTCTCTCATGTATATGCTGAACCTGTATTGATGGGTCTCTGTGACCCAGCAATGCAGATTTAGCATTGTGGGCAGTACCGGGGGCAGGGCATAAATGGGAGGAGGGGCTGAGCATAGAACTGGGTGGGCTAGAGAGCAGGTGGGCAGCAGGGTTTGAGTCTGCCTAGTGCTGGAGCACATTCAAACTTTCACAATCCAATTCCACAGTCTCTGCTTTGGACCGCCGACATGGCCCTGTTTCTCTTACATTCCTGTGTCCTGCACGTGCACGCACTCGCTCGCTGAAATTTAAAGAGACAGTACCCTAATTACCTGGCCAGTGACTTTTGACCACCTGGGACTTAAGGAACTTCTTGCTTCTGCTCTGGGTCAGTTTGTTAATGTTCCCACATTGATCCTGAACTCAGTTTGCTGTTCTGGTTCCTGTAACCTGCGTTACTGATGTCCTGGTTCCAGAGTAACCTATGTTTACCCATACTGCTGATTCCTACCGCTACGCCAGTCTGCTACTGTCTACGGTTGCACCTGCCTTGACCTGTAATCTCTGCCTGTACCTGCTGTTCTATGTCTGGCACTTCGGTTGTCACCGTGAGTAGCCACGTCAGGGGTAGTGACCTGGGGATTCTCCGCAGCTATGTCCATCCAATCATGCGCCAGGCTCTGGTGAAGACCAGGGGCCCCTTAGACTCCACTACTTGGCGTAGACTGCTACTCCATCGCTCGATGTGGTCCAGAGGATCCACATACCCTCCTTCCTGGTGAATACCATAATGTAGCCATGGTGGCCTCATCGGGGTAAATGGAGAAACGTAGCCAAGTGTGGGCTATGTTTTACTTTATTTGCCGGCACATACATACTATTTTATGGGACACAACAGCATAATCGTATGCGCCAGCAAAAAAAAAAAAAAAAAAAGTAGCCCACACTTGGCTATGTTCCTCCATTTACATATAAGTGTCTGTGATGGAAAAATAACACAGTTAAACAGCTTATTTTAGCGCCTCTTTTGCTATTAAAAAATAAAGGTTTTTTTTCACCACAGATATTAATGGCATACTATGTCTGATAGGTTTGGGACCCACTCCTATCTCCTAAACGAGCCCTGAAACCTCTCCATTCTGCCTCTCCATTCTGAATGGTGAGGTGGTCGGGACTCTCCCATAGACATTGTAAATTGTGTGAAATTTAGTTGTAAATGTGGAGGAAGGAAAGGGCCCAAGCTGACTTCTTGCACATGGGCCCATGAGCCCTTAGCTACGCCCCTGGTGGTTAGCATTGTTACTTTTCAGTGCTGGGATCCTGGGTTTACATCTGTAAGGAGTTTGAATGTTTTCCCTGTGCTTGCATTGGTTTCTTGTATGTAGTTTCCCCCACAAAGGACATAATAAGACTGTGAGCCCCAATGGTGACAGGGAAACTGTCAATAATTGCAATCTCTGTACAGCTCTGTAGAATATAATAGAATAAAAAAAACTAAAATAAATCTATGCTGTGCATGAAATTTTTGGAAGTTGTCTCCAGCACCACAGCTCCGAAGCATTGATTTTTTTTTTATTTTTTCTTTGTTTGCTTTCAGGAGCATCCACGTCTTGCACTTCCATATTTGGTCCATGCTCCCCAGGGCTGTATGCCCCAGGACAAAACTGACTGACTCCATAGCAATTCACTTTTACTGAGATTGCAAAAAACTTTAGCCTAGACTAGTTTAGACTAGTTTTAATCTTGTATAGTATTGCACATTGTTGCTTTGGCATCGTACACACCACAGCCCAGATATTTTGTTGGACTTTTCTGAGGTCTTGCCGTGTTTTTTTATTTCATACATATGACCGCAAACCAATAATAATTCACATCAGAGGAAATGCTTAAGTGCATCAGTTCTATGCTCTGTCCTTAAATACCTCTGTCAAGCCTGAGTGGCTTCTTTGACTTCCTTCTCCAAAAAAAGCCAAGGGCACATCGCCCCCTTGTCCCTGCTACTAATTTTCATTATAACCCATATGCATTATTTTACATAACAACAGAACTTTATTAAGAACTATGTAAATAAGTATATAAGTAGGCTTTCAATTTATTTGGGTCATGCACTCTGCTAACTGAACATACACTGATGTGAAGTACGTCTGAACGTTTTAGATTGATTTTTAATAATGTTTCAAATATCTTTTATATCATCCAGCATATCTTTGTGGAATTATCTGCTTGAAGAAGCTGCTACCAATAATAATATGGTATCACTGTATAACTGGATCGTTTTTTATTTGAGACAGTTTAACAACACAGAAGTGATTCCAAAGCTACAAAATCTCATTTGGCAGAATTATATTGTAATGATACTGATTTGACTTACATCTTGACTTACATCAAGTCTATTTATACCACATCTGGGGTATACATTTAGCTAATATGTGGGAAAGGTTTCTCCACAGAAACATCTGATATGCCATTGGAGTTCTACTGCCCAGAAGTATACCATTTTTGCATTTAAGAGCAAAGTTTACTGTGTTTTTCAATACAACTGGAAATTGCAAGTCAATGGGAAATGAGTGCAGCTATAGACAGTTGCATACATCTGCAGCAAACAAGCAACAGCACTGTTCAAAGGTGTACACCGATCATATAGCCCAAACACAGCGCAAACAGTACATTACATATACTCATTGATACTGAGAACCAGTGCACAGCCAGATTGTAGTCTTTATCTTCGATTCAATAAATAAAGCTACTGATCACCAACATATTAATAGCTAGAAAAGGACTTACAAAACCAAGATGAACAGAGATAAAAACATATTAATGAATATATAAGACTGTCAGGGCATGGACTGGAGTAGACAGATATCGACTCGATTCTATGCTTTCTGACCTGAGGTAATGCTGTTCGGAAAGAGAGTTTAAAGAATGTATTTTAACAAATGTTGGAACCTTTTTTAAGCTATATTTGATTAATATGTCCATGAAAGCTAATTTATAAAATAAAACACAAAAAGAGTAACGTCTGGTATTAACACTATCATTTTCTGCTGGAATGGGTAAGCGCTAGTGAAAGGTCTATAAGACATTAGGGCAACATTCATGAAATTTGGCGTGTTAGCACCAAATTTAATGTGCATACTAATGGCATAGAATGCACCTTATTTATGAGCCCGCTCTACAGGCGGTCATAAATAAGGCACATTCTAGCGCTAGGGCGACATTTTGAAGGTGGTATACCTGTTCCAGCTGTAATACACCTATAAATGCCATAGGGAATCTATAAATATGTAGCTTCGCTATGGTTCTAGTGCACCCCGCCTCCAGCAAAACCCCCGAGATATAAACATGTATGAACGGGGCTGCGCCTGCTATCGGGCTGAAAAGACCCCAGATATCTGGTGCAAGTGCTAAAAATCTTGTTGATATACAAACAAGGAGACCTTAATACTTAGGGCCACATGTATGAACCTGTTTATGTCTAAAACTCACTTTTTTGCCCATAGGTTACTATGGGCAAAATAGTGAGTTTTAGACCTAAACAGTTTCATACATGTGGTCCTTAATGTTACACAACACAAAAGACATTATAATACTGCATTAGGGCATCACTCTCAACTTTGGGTCCCCGTCAACTTTGTCGAAGCCCCACTACTAAGATTATGTTAGTACACACAGGCCTCCTTAATGAATACTGAATGTAGTTCAGAAAGTGCAACAGGTTTATGGTATTCATCAACCTAAGCCCTACCCTTAATGGCCCCACCACAGCATCCCTTTCAACAAGAATTCTGTTTAGTTCAATGCACTTTAGGATCAAACTTTATAAGCCCTACTTCCTTCTTTAAGCTCTATAGGTCTCTGCTACAGATCCCTAATTGTCCCTACTGATCTGGTTCCTACCACAGACCCTATCTGGACCCAGCTGCCATCTCCCCTGGTTATAAGATCTGCACCACTCACTCATTTCTCCCAGGCCGACAATGCAATTAACCTACACCACTAAACCAGTAGCCTACACAGAGAAAAACAGGCCACCTTCTTTCATGGCCAGACTTCTCTGGCTGCAGGCTATCGAGTGTTCACTTGCTCACTCTCTATTGAACTGCTTCCCTGAAGAAGCTTACTCAAGCACACCAGGCAACCATCCACACAGTTTCTCCAAGGGCCCTGTGTCATACTGTTTCTCCTGTCTTCCAGTTTAGCTCTAACTATATACTGGTAAATCTGCAGCTTGATGACAAGTTTACACTGACTTGAATTTCATTGCAAATTTCCAGGTGGATTTGCCATAGGACTAATTCTAAAAAGCCAAACAAACTTCCAATGCAAACCACACAGAGACCATCTGTACTTTCATCTATTGCTGCCAAACCCCCAATTTGTTAACCCCCACACTGCTCATCAAAACAGTGTAGTGGTGAAATACTTTGATGTCACCATGGTTCCACTAGTCAACATTAAGCTCTTCCTAGGCTTGTGTTGGGGTCCATACCTCCTACTGAACCTACAGAAACAAAGTTCGGCAGCACCTCCAATGTCCAACTCAATGTCCAAAGGACCTGCAACATAAAGGTATTATATACTCAGTATAGCATAAACGAGAAAGATGTATGTACGAACCAAATTAAAGGAACCATAAATCATTCTTTCAGATACCCATGAAGGCTATTTAAAATCAACATGTTTGACTGTATACTACTACGGTCTACTGTAAATCTTTGGTTCTCGTACTGCAAGGACAGCATATGTTTCATCTCCTTACAAACAAGTCACTCTGTCTAGAAAAGGGTATTAATTTACAGGGCTAGTGCAGCAAACTAAATCTATACCTCAGGTGAAGGAACAACTAGCTACATGTCTGGAAATGGCAATCTTTTAAGACAGCTTTACCCTTTTGCCTCAGTTATATGCACAGGCCAAATGACTGTTTAACAAAATAAAATGACCTCTATACAAACAAGAATTCCCTCAGGCCTGGGAAAACAAAAATTAGTTATAGTCAGTGGTACACAAATCCTTTGGGAAATGGCCAAATTTAATAAAAGATCTGTATTTCCTATTGATGTGTCTGATCTGTGTCCAAGCAATGTTAGATAAGAGCAAACAAAACCTTCTTCCAACTGCTGGAAAATGTTGGTGATGATATATTAGAAAACTCAGCACATATTCAGTAAGAAAACACTATGAAGAAGAGTGATTAGGTTTTATGAAAAGCAAAATGAAGGTGTAGAGTGAATAGCATGCCACACACATTTTACCAATAACACCCTCTTTTTCTGCAACTTCATACAGGGTCTTTTTATTCTGTTGGACCCATTATTTCAGTGTGTGCTGCTAGTTAATATCCTGGAAAACGTGTAACTAGACTAGCGAAAACGTAAGTAGCGTTATGAAAGGACTGAATTCTCTTGCCGTATAATTGTCTTCATACTAGTTTAGCGATGAGACATTTGCTATGCAACCACCTCAAACAACTTTCAGGGCAGATTAGCTGACCATGCTGCACAACCTGAGCTTATTTAGAGAGGAGTTGTTGATTGCTAGTCTCTCTATAAAGTCCTCTGAGTTTGGCAGCATGGCATAGATTTTTTTGTTAGTACTGAAAGACTGTGCCTTGTAATCTCCTAAGTAACCCCAAAAACCAATTTTTTAAGGCCCTTTGCGATCCTTTATATTAGGTTCTGCCTATTTTTATCAATGTGAGTTAGTCAGTGAATTTGGTTATTTTTTTGAAGTTTTTTAGATTTTGTCTGGGTCTTTGTGGGTTTGAAAAAACATCTAAAGTTAGTTTTGTTTTTGAAAACCTGCTTCATTATTATTTCCTGAAATGGGTTTTTTTTGGGCTACCATTCAGCCCCTGTTTTAAAGCCCAAAGGGAAATTTTCTAGTACTGGGGGGCCACTCTTAGGTTTGAAGGGGGGGGCCCCTGCTAAAAATTTAATTTCCGTTTTTCCATTTTGTACCAAAACAGAATTTTCACAAGCACAGGAGCAGTTGGAACAATAGGAGGTTTTATATTCAATTGACAGGTTTTGGGTACAAATGAAATTAATAATACATAGCCCAAACTTTTTTTTGAGCTTAGGCTTCATAGTGGGGAAGTAGCCATCCAGGTGAGGTACAATTGGCAAAAACCGCAAAAACATAGAAAATTCAATCGGGGCCAAAAACTTACAGGGCCCCCTTTTTAACCCAGTAAAGTAGAAACTGATGAAACTGCCGCATTAATATCGTGTTAAATGGAAAAACCCTCAAAGGGGTTTATTCTGCCCCTTGGGGGGGCCCAAAATTTAGATTAAATATAAAAAAAGGGGTTTTGCACCAAAAAAAACCATCACAAATGCCTTGTTGCTGTAAAAATTTTTGCTTTTCGGGCCTTTTTTTCCCAAAAAATTTGGCACCTTTTTTTTTCTTTTGCAAATAGGTAATAAGAAGCATCACATATACCTGGGTTTTTGTGAGGGTCTATTGCTGGGGCCCCCGCCTTATCTACAGCCCCCCCCCCAAGGCTCGGGAATGTCAAAACCCACGGGGGGTGTAACTTAAAGAAGAAGGGGCCTTTCTTGGATTCCCACGGTAAATTTGTCTCTACAAACTACTACGGGTGGCCATTTTTTTAACATTTATTTGGCAAAAAGATTTCCCCAGGACAGTTTTTACATCTGAAATTACATAAAAAGTCCCTGCTAAATATGGGTTTTTGTGAGGTTTTTTACAAAAAAAAACTTTAAAAGGGAAAGAAAAAATTTTTTCATATATATATATATAAAAAATATATATTATTTTTTATATTATAATAAATATATATTTATAAAATATTTTTAAAACCCTTTGTTCCCATCCAAACCCATTTGGGCCCTTTGGGGACTCGCACTAATACCGTGTATTCCCCCCGGGCCACGAAGGAGCCGGCCCCCATTAAACATTCATTATCTCAGCGTTTTATTGGCCGCAAGAAAATTCAACATGTAAACCTTATCTCCCCGTCGTAAAATTACATGTATTGTACGCGTGGGGGGATGAGGCGTAATCCTTAGTTCTCTAAGGATTATGGATTCCAAATTTTTGGCCCAACGCATCTCACTCGTAAATTTGAGCACAAATATGACGCAAAAAGCGCGCCCAAAAATTTTTCCCTGTGAACATACCATTTTCATAGATCTTTTTTTGACTTCCTTTTTCTGCGCAGAAGCCCCCCTTCCTCCCGGCTGCCGGCGGCAGAGAGGGAACGGACATCCACAAATTTAAAAAAGTGAGGGCCAAGCCCCATTTGGGGAAGGGCCCCACTGATTCAATTTTATACCACAGGGGAAGAGGGGGAGGGGGGTGGGGGGTGGAGGCCTGGCTTCTCTTTCCTCTATTGAAATTTTTTTTGAGCACTGATTGGTTTGGGGGAAAGAGCAACAAAATCTTATAAACCTTAACAGTTTTCAACATGTCCAAATATATGGTAATGTATGGGGGAAAAATTTGGGCCCTTTTTGTAAAGGATTTTATTAAGTAACAGTATTGTGGGAATTTTTTCTGCATCTTTATGGTTTGGGGATTTATGGTGATGAATTTTTGCGGTTTTTATTTGGTCTTTTTTAGTGTTTTACGATTGCGTTTGGGTATCAAAATCGAGCATAGTCGATGTGGGCCGCTATCGAAAAGGTTTTTGTATGAGCATCGTTTATAGCGATTACCATTAAATCTAGGGAGAGCAACAACACCTTCATTTTACCCCCAAACAAGGCGGGAAACTAAAATTAACATCCCAACAGTCAAATGTCTGCTACATTTTAGGCAACACATTTAGGTTATAAAATCACAGAAAAAAAGTCACGCCCATTCACTATCCCTGTCTTGTACCACACCTGCCCCCTTAAACCTGTCCCCCAAAAATTAAAAAGCCAAAGGGCAGTAAATTTTAACCCTCATGTTATTTTGAACGGGCATTAAAATACCCCTGTCCGGAACCCAGCATAGCCCCAAACCTGCATGCCCCCCAGATTTAAAAAGTGCCGAAAAAAAGGGTCTTTAAACCACCATTTATTTCACGGGACATTGACTATACCGTCCGGGCCGGAAAATGACCATTAAACCTTCTGACCCCAGATTAAAAAGTTGCCGGGAAAAGGAGTCTGTTATGTTGTACGTTATGTTTTCGTAAAATACAGGGTATTTTTTGCACCTTTCAATTTCACCTGTGGTGACTATAAAATTGCTGTTTTAAGATTTAGTAGATGCTGCGTAAATGAACAATGCTGGGTGCAAAAGTCAAAAAACACGTAACTGATGTTTGGTATAATAAACATTTTTTTTTGCACCTTTCAATTCACCTTGGTGAAAAAAATTGCTGTTTTAAGATTTACGTAGTCTGCGTCAATGAGCAATGCTGGTGCGCAAAACCAAAAAAAAAGTAAGTTATTTTTGGTATAAAAACGGTATTTTTTGCACCTTTAAAATTTCACCTGGGTGAATTGAATTCTGTTTTAAGATTTACGGGGGAGCTGCATCAATGAAAAATGCGGGTGCGCAAAAGTCAAAAAAAAACCGTAAGTGATTTTTTCGTACGTACAGGGTTTTTTTTTGGCAACAAACAACCTGTGTGACTAAAATTGCTTATTGAATTTAACTGCAAGGTGGATATATCAAAAGCACCGGTGTAATGGTAAAATTTAAAATGAACACCCATCTGAAATGTATACTTATAAAAAAGAGGAGTTTTGCAGCTAACAAAGAGACCTGCAGTTACTAGAAATGATGTGAAACCCAATATAAGTTCAGGCTGCCCAATATCCAGGAAATATTTCAATAGCAAACTGTTAATAATAAAGATATTCCACTACAATGTCTACACTAAGTCTTGGTGAACTTTATCCAGTGTTCTTTATAGATAGAGCTTGTCTGTTGTTGCCGTGGCCCCCCCCCCCCCCCGCGCTCCCTGCGCCGTGAATTTACAGCGGTAGATGATGCTTTAAATTCTCTAGCTAACTTCATAAAATCTTCAATCTCTAATCTAACTAAATTGGAAGGATCACAGCTAATAATAAGGTTTCTCTGTGCAGAAATAGACTAATTTCGCTGAGCTTTTTGGGCCACAGACAGAGCGCAGGTCCTATCCCCTATGAGACGCTGAGAGGACACTGGGGCTGACACACGAAACGCTGTTCTATCCAACACGAGGTCATGTGAATTTTCCAGCCAATCGCAACCATACACATCCCAGTCATGACGTCGCACACACATCTCACCCTGCTCTATTCTGTAATCTGATTTGCGGGCCGCCAAAATTACAGGAAGCGCCGAAAAGGCGAGATCTTAATAGATGATGCACAGATTTGAACCTTAATTATCGCATGATCTGGGAAATTTCGATCACCATAAAAAACCCTTTCCGATTTTAAACTTTGTCGATAAAAATCGCTCAACACTAGTCTTTGTATATTGTTGTTATTGGTGATATCGGCCTCGCCCTGTCTGCAGAAGAGGTGCAAGACCTGCAGTCACATCCACACCACACCATTTTTTTATTTTTAAGAATTCTAAGTTCCTTTGAAGGTTCATGTCTTTTCTGTATAAAAAGTCTGTAAATTTTCAGTTGTATAATATCATTCTAAGAAGGAGTATTCTCTCGAAAGCTCCCATCAAATATTTTCAGTTACCCTAAAGGTATCATTGTTTTCCTTCACTCTTTACTACTTTCTTGGCTAACACGGACAACATTATACTCCAGTAACATTATAGTGATATTGTCATCAACGTAGTGATATAGACAGTATTATCTGGCTGTGCTATTTTTTGGTTATTTTGGGTCGGGGGTTTTAAAGGGTTTGGTCGTAACATATAATGAATGCGGAAACTTTTGGGTGGTTTTTTTTTTCCCCTTTTATTTTACTGACCACACAAATAGATAAACTATACGTTAAAACACACATGACAAATTCAAAGCCATGGCGCAATTGCTTTTTTTTTTTCGGGATTTGGGTGCTGGAGATTTTTGGGGGCGGGCTATTGTTGACAGTAGCCCGCCCTTTAAACTGTAGGGGGCCCTGAAATTTCTGATGGCGACCCTGCAAACACAAGTCATAATAATAAGGCATAGCAATGAAAATAGCCAAAACCCATAAAGGGAGTATGAAGCAGGCTCAATCGCATGGTTATTTCTGGCTGTTAGATGCAGGTAGCAACCACTTTTAAGTGTCGGGTTGAAGACTGTTTCCACCAAGGCCACTTAAACATTTAGAAACCACAGCATCCAAACGATTAGAATGTGGAGTCAATCTGTAGCTGCCATGTTGGTACACCCATTACACCCCACCATATGGAAGTTGTAATAGGTGATCAATGAAGTGCCTACACATGGCAGTAGTCATACAGCCAAAAGTACAAAATAAAATTGACCACATGACAAGTCTCCAAAAGAACTGGGGGCCCACAGATGAAACTGTCTAGGTCTAAAACTCACTTGTTCCCCATGGGCAACCAATCAGCACACCCCTCTCTTTTTTCCCCAACACTATAGAATTTAAGGCCAGTTCCACAGGCTATTTTCCCGAGGTTGGCGCCGTATTCCGCCCCGGGATTTGGTTCAATCGGCCCCAATCTCGAGCCCCTTACGGGTAATCCACTGCCTCATAGAGAACAGTGGATTCCGTCCTCCTCCCCGTGGGGCAAATCCCCGCGGGGGGGGAAAAGGACATGCACTTTTTTTTTGGGCGGGGACGCCGAAAAACAATGCTTGTCTATGGGGCCGGGAGCGGCGCCCCCCCCGCGCCCGGCCCCCCCCCCCGTCCCCCCCCTTATTCCGGCAGATTTGTGACTCAATAGGGCGCACAAACCCCGTCGGGAATAAGCCTGTGAACACGGCCAAAAGGGGGCCTGTGATTGTTTTATGGCCAACATAGGGAGTTTGGGACCTAACGTTTTCATCATGTGGCTTTTGGCAAGAGATTTTTGGAGTCGCGGGGTTCTGCCACTATGTGGGTACAGAGGGACCTTTCCTGCAGACGTGCCCGAAAACCGGTTTTCCCGGTTTGGGAAAGGCAACCATTTAGCGTCGGAAACCCCTAGGTTACTGACACTTGTATTGGGCCCCTCCCCAGGGTTCCGGCCAAGTTTTGGGGCCAGCCCCGGAGGGCAAAAAAGGGCCCCCTACAAAGGGTAACAGGGGGGGGTTTGCGAAAGAACCGGGAGCAACGTGGAGCTGAAGGGGGCTTGGGCCCCCGGAGGCTTGAGGGAAGCCAAAAAAATAACGTGAAAATACTGTGGTATGTGGTGCTGTGGTTAGGCTTATAATTAGGGGCTAGACAGTCAAGGATTTATTTGGTTATTTTTACTTTTCTGTATGTTTTTCCCCAAATTTCCCCTGTCCCTCAATAAAGCGGTTGGGCCAGTTTTAAAAATGGAAGGCATTGGGTCTGATGCCATTCTTTTTTTGAAGCGGCGATCCAAGACTGAAAAGACCCCAAGCCGGATGAATTTGAGGCCACATTGGTGGGGAGCCGGGGGTACTTGGGATGACCTGGGGAAATGGCACATTTTCATAGGACGGATGCATGGAAAAAATTTCATAAAATTGCTGCAGCAACATTTTTTGGCCATGGCCAAAGTAAGCGGTGCTTAAAAAGCTGTGTGTGTTAAAAGATGTGTTCGCACCCGAAATGATTTTGTTTGGCCAGGAGGAAAATCCTTGCCCACTATGATTCAAAGAATGAGTCTGAGCAGCTGAATGAGAAGCTCCATGCGGGGTTGAGGCAGAAACAAAAGGCATAAAGGGCCCCATTTTAAACCCTGTTTTCCACAGCCCCTTGGGAAATTAATGGACTTATAAATTGTAAATAAGTGCTCATAGAAACCCCATAAAAACCCCATCGACTAACCCAGCCCCCCTTTCTTTTCATATAGTGCTCTGAAAAAAATTAAAAGGGGGAAGCCTAAATTGGTTGCTAAAAAAACCCTTTGCGGGGGGGAGTCCAGGGGAGAAGTTAAAAAAAAATTTGGCTGCCAGGGAAATAAACAGCCCAAAATGGGCAACGGGTTTAAAAACAAGTGGCATGGGGGGAAGGGGATGGCCCCTTTTGCAAAGATCCCTTTTTTTGAATGTCCCACCAACTCCAAAAATTGGGCCCAGAGGCTTGGATGTTATTGTGACTAGGGGGCAACCCCCCCAAAAACACCCCAAAAGCCACTGCTGACCGGGCAGGGGGGGGCCATGTTGGGGGGTTCCCACAGAGAAAGGATTTGTGCCCCTACTCCCCTTTCTGGAGGGGGGGCCCTAAAAGGAAGCTGCAAGCCCTAAAAGTTCCAGGTGGTTTGGTCCCGCCCAGGTGACATGGTTTGTGGCAGGAGCGCCCAAAATGAACCCACCCAAACTTTACCTGGAAAGCCCTGCCCTTTTGGGTTGGTTACGTGCGTGGGACTGCAGGTCAGTCCCATGATTTTGGGGTGAGGATTTGGGCGGGGCAAAAATGGAGGTCCAAAATGCTGCCAACCCAGAAAAGCCCTTGAGCAATGGGGCTATTAATGGACTTGCAGAGTTTTTTTTTGAATTTAAAGGGTTTAAAACCCTTATATGCAATGGTGTCTTTTTGGGAAAATGTTTAAAAATTTATAGAAACCTCCCTGTTACCCCATGACCCACGTCAAAACCACCCTGAGCAGGGGGGGAGGGGAGCGGGGCCCCAAAAAAGTTAGCTCCAGTTACGGGCCCCCAAAGGGGGAAAAAAGGGGCTAGGGGTGCTGTAGAGAGAGTGCTAGGTCTGCCCCTGGGTGCTTTCCCGGGTTTTGGGGGGCTATGGGGTGAAGTGCCCCTGCAGAGTGTAAATTGGCATCTGCAGAAAACCGTACAGCTATAGAGCAGTCAGGTAAAAATTTTGCCCCTAGAAGCGTGGCTAAAGCTATGTTCCCAAGGTTTTAATTTGGGGGCCCGGGTTGTATTTCCCCCCAAAAAAATTAAACGGCCGGTGAAACGGGGGCGGGAGTGGGGCGGGGTGGGCAGCTCGCCGACCCCATAGACATGCATTGTTCTGGGCACGTAAAACGGGCCCTTTAAAAATTGCCCCTTCCCCTTTTTCCCCGCTCGCCATATTGTAACGAGCAGGGAAAAAGGAGACGTAATCCCTAGTTCTCTATGAGAAACGTGTATTACCTAATGATGGGACGGATTTTTTAGCCCGTAATTTTTTCGCAGTAAAGGCCGGAAAATTTCGAGTGAAAAATTTCCCCAAAAAAAGGCCCCGTTCCCCAAAAGGCTTATTGCCGAGGATTTGTGGGGCCGTTTTTGAGCGCACAAAACCGCCGTGAATACGGGGGGGGAAAGGGGGGGCGGGCCCCCGGGGCCGGCGGGGGGCCGGGCCCCTCCCGGCCCCATAGGGCCAAAGGGAAAATTTTTTACGGGCGTCCCCCGCCCTAAAAAATGTTTTCATGCCAAATTTTCCCCCCCCCGGGCGGATTTGCCGAGGGGGGTGGAGGGGGACGGGTTCCCCTGTTCTCAATGAGGAGTTTGGGTTTTCCGTAATGGGCTTGAAAGGAAATTTTTGGGCCCTATTAAGCGCAAAAAAAGGCGCGGAATACGGCCCCATCCCCGGCAAATTGGGCCCTTGGGGAACGGGGCCTAAGCCCCGGAACATTGGGCCCAAAAGTACTAGGGTAAAAGCAGAGGTTTTTTATTGTGGTGTATGAACCATCCTGGAAAATTTGTTACCAATACAGTTTTTTAGGTGGAAACTGCTTTTGTTTTCCGGGGCAACAAGGTTCCCTCTGCATCTTCCCGGGTGGGGAAAAACCCTTTTGGTATGAGTGCCCGGGGAGCTGTGTGTGAAGTGTCCCGGGGGTCCAGTCAGTAAATGTGTCCCACCCGTGAACCCCCGGCACTGATTGGGGACGGGATGGTAACGTCAAGTTGGGAAAGGGGCGGCCCCCAGTTTGGGGGTTGCTTGGTTAAAAGCACAAAGTGTGCAGGTTTCGGTTAAAGGCTGGGGATTGATAGCAAAACCTGAGAGTTGTGCTGCCAATACAGTTCCCTGCGGAGCTGTTTTTGGGCGCCATTTGCAATTTGGAGCGCTCTGGGGGTGTGGGAAAAGGTGGTTTAGTTTCCCTGGTGTGAACACAGCCATTGCATTGCCTGAAAGGGCGAAGTCAAACCCTGGAAATGAGGGCTCTGCTACCATGTATGAGGAGACCATAAGTGTGAATGTACTGGTTATTGACCATGGGGAAAAACCACTCTGTGAAGAGTCTCATTTGCAGTATGGGAATGGACACTGTGATGTGTCAGTGCTACAGGGTAATGGTTATGTGGATTATTCAGATGGGAGTGATGAAAGTACTGGTGTAAAGAAAACATGTGCAAAAGCAGATATATATAGACATATAGGACATATATATATATATAGATACATAAATATTATATATGTAAAGTTCATATGATAGTCATGAAAGTAATAGACTATCATAGGGAATTTGATAATCAACAGTTTGTAGGTTGCTGAGAACCCATTATTGAAGGCATCTTTTCACTATACATTTAATCACATCAATAATGTGTTTGAATGACTTCTCAGTAGATTTTCAAACCAGCCCAAAACAAGAACCTCATTTGAAGACAACTAGTGTTGAGCGATTACGTTGGCTATCGACATCGGGCGATAGTCGATAGTCGGCCACCATCGATAAGGTTTTTCGATAGTGAGCAGTCCCATTTTTGACGTGACCATTAAAGTCTAAAGGGAGAGCAACAACACCTTCATTCTTACACCCAAACAGGGCTGGAGAAGCTGGAATTAACAGCCACAACAGTCAAATGGATACCTGCTACATCTTAGGCACAACACTTAGGCTTTTTTTAGCAGTGATGTTATCTATGTTGCCTTTGTCATTAGTGAGCCCCATTTTTGAGTTCCTCGTTTGATTTTCTGATATGCAATCAGTTATTTGCTGTCTTGTCTATTCTAACACTGCATAGCAATTATCCTGGTTTCGCCAGGTATTGGCAACGGACAGGCGCACTGAGTGTGTGAGGTTTGATCACTAATGGACATGCGTGCCCGCGTGGACATGCGCAGTAGCGTTTGAGAGACGCCGAGCTCGGCGTGGCGCCTGGAGAGCGAGAGCAGGCGCAGTAGCAGTTGTTGAACGCCAAAAGCTCAGTAAGTTACAGTATACCCGCTCTGAGTCCCGCTTATTTAAGTCTTATGTAAGTTTTATATTATGTCTTTAATTGATATATATTTTTGTATGGACCACGGATATTGATGGGATGGGCTTATGATGTGTATCATTCTGTGATTGGTGGTCTAAAGTAGATGATGCACTTTGATTTACATATATATTAAGGCACTTGACACTTGTGGTTTATGCTTGAAAAAGGCTCATCTGTTTTTGGAGCCGAAACGTAGCTTCATGTACTCAGGATTCTAATAAAGGAGTTGTTTCATGATTATAGCTTTATCTCACAGCAACATGACCCCAAAAAATTATAAATAAAGACTTCTCCTCCACTGTTTAAAAATTGTGAAGGAGAAATGCCACTTAGAAGCCACATTCTGTTCCAAAGGACCATGATTATTGCTGTATCTCACAGCAACTTGACCCCAA
Source organism: Phyllomedusa bahiana (assembly GCA_025379985.1). Taxonomy (NCBI): domain Eukaryota; kingdom Metazoa; phylum Chordata; class Amphibia; order Anura; family Hylidae; genus Phyllomedusa; species Phyllomedusa bahiana. Next base: position 40,474 of record JAODAL010031465.1, read on the forward strand.
AAAATTATAAATAGACTTCTCAGCCACTGTTAAAAATTTGAGGCAAACATGACCCCAAAACCATTGACAATGTGAAAATTCTAAAGATAAGTGAGTAAATGGAATATGGTTTTTTAATGAAACCTTGGTGTCTTTTAGTCTCCTCACAGCAAAACAAGCAAAATGGAACTGTTGGGAATTGGAATTAAAAATTGCAGTAAGAAATGATCATTTTAAAAATAAGTTTTTCAAGAGGACATTTCGTTTGGAGAGGAATGTGAAGTAACCAGCAACTAACGGTGACCTCGGCAATTGGGGCCAACAACATCATCAGAGATCCATGCCTGATTTATCTTGATGAAAGTCAAACGATCCATTATCTGTGGAAAGCTGGATGCGTTTGTCTGTAATGACTCCTCCGGCTGTGCTGAAGGTCCCCTCAGATATGACGCTGGCTGCTGGGCAGGAAAAACACCTCTATGGCGTGGCGAGCCAGCTCGGGCCCCATTCGCCCTTTTGGTTTACCCAGAAGTCTTTTGGGGTACGGAACACATCCAAAAAAAAGGGTGTTGAGACCCCAATACCCGTCCCATAAAACTTAAGCGATCTCTGTTTGTTGGATGGTGCCGCTTCCCAGGGTTTTGTGGGGTTTGGGAAAAAAAAAAATTTGGCCAAAGAGGTCACCCATTGGGCTTCCCCCAACCTTTGCCTGCTGCTGCCGCCGCTCCCGGCTATTTGGCACTCTACTGGGTCACGTCGCTGGCTTTTTCCCAAACCGGGGACATTTGAAAACGGTAAGCAAAAATGCAACAAAAGTCCTCCATTATAAATCGGGGAAAAAAGGCTCCTTTTCCCTTTCATTTTACTCTCAATTTGGGGGGGAAAGGGAAAAGTGTGAGTTTTGTTTGTCCCCCGGGGATCCGGAGGGGTGGCCCCCAGTAATGTTTTTCCCATTTTTAGGGCCCAAAAATTTCGGGGATCATTTTTGGAGGAAATGGGCATAAAATTTCACTCATGTAAAAGGGGAAAAAACCCCCCTTGGGATTCCCAACCCCTTTTTGGTTGAGGGGCCCCTTTTTAGAAAATTCATCTTCCCTCATCTCCCCTTAAAAATTCCCCACCCCCAACCTTTTTCCAAGGCAGGGACGCCCGGGTCAGGAAACCTCCCCCTCCTCCCCCCTTTCCCCTCCGGCACAGCTTAAAACCCAAAGCCCTGACTTACCTCAGATAAATGCCCCCTGAGGCTGAGGGCCCCCTTTGGGCACTACTCTGGACCCTGAACCACGGGCCCTAAGGGAAGCCCCGGAAAAAATTTGGAAACTGTGGGGCCTTTAGGGGAAATTTGACGGAGAAAAGGCCCCCGGGTTTTTTTTTTTTGCACCCTGTGTCCGGGTCTCCTCCGTCGCTGGCGGGACCTAAATTTTTCAGAGTTTTCCAAAACGATCTTTCCAGAACTAAAAATTCACCAAAATTTCTCTTTGGCGAAAAGGGGCATCGTCCGCACTAAAAACATTTTGGGGCTTCTTAAAAACGGGGCAAGGTTTGGTGCAGAGCTCTTTCCACCTCCCTTTCCACTCCCCCGGTGGCTCAAAAAACACCGAGGTCCGCACCGCTGCTTTTTCGGGCCCCATTTTCCCCTTTCGTACGGGCGTAAGGGCTTTGCGCTCCCGCCTAAAAAACGCGGAGCAATGGGGAGGGTGGTTTTTCCCAGGGGTTTTTTCCCCAACGTCAACAAAGAAGGGTTTTAAACCGGGGGGACGAGCAAAAATTTTTCCAAACGCCCCCCGGGCGGGACGAAGAAAGGGTGCGAAGGGCCCGGAATTCCCGAACTCAGCCCTTTCGGGGCCTTTCTTCAGCATCAGTCCGCCCCCGGGTTACTCTTTAGAAATTTCGGGGACGACAAGGAACATGACTGTCCCCAGGCAAGGGATGTCCCCGGGCCAAACCGATCTTAAGGGGCGGCCAACAGATTTTCCCCCTTTATCGAAACCCCAAAACCTTCCCTGGCAAAAGGGTTTTCTTGTCCCCCCGCCAGCCCCGGGCATCCTCGATGCGGAAGCCGTCCCCACTCCTGAACCGTTTTGGGGACGGACTCCAAGGCAGATTTTTTTTCCCAACACGGCCTGGTGTCTCCTTGGGGCACGTAAATGCCACCAGAGGACCTTGGGGGAAAAGCCCTGCCCCAAACCCTGGGGTTTTTTGAAAGGGGCGCCAGCCTAAAGAGCCACCGTCACCCCCAAACCCATGCACCCCAAGCTCACCCAGTGAGCTGTCACAGAGAAAATAGCGGCCCTTTGGCCGTGCAAAACCTATTCCTTTTTTCGGTGGGAGATGGATTTTTTTCCCAACCCAACAATGCAAAAACCAACGCCCCTTAAAAATTTTAGATGACACTGGCTGGCCAGGGCAGGGACGGCTTTTTTTGGAAAAGAAATCCCTCTCCCCCATCGGTTTTGGGGGGAAAGGCGAGGGCCATAAACGTGGGGGAACCCATCTTGTCCCACCAGACCGGAAAAGGAAAACCATTTCCAAAGGGCCCCAAAAGCCGGCAATCCCAAACATTCAGGCTTTTGGTTTTGGGGATTGTTTGGGTAAATTTTTTCCCTTCTGCTCCCCAAACCTGGAAAAACCAAAGGCGGTTTGCAAGGGGGGCCCGCTTTTGGGGCGTGCAGGTCGTAAAAAACAGGGGGAAAGGGGAAAGGGGGGTGGGATGGGCCCTCGGGGGTTTGGCGGGGGGAAATCCGGGCGACGGTGGGGGCTGAAGGGAAGACAGGGGGGCAGCTGAGGAACGCTTGGTGGGGGGCGGGGAAAGGGGGGAGGGGGAGACAGAGGGTGTAAACAGGGGTTTGGGGGGCCCCGGCGGGGCCCGGGCCCTTTTTTTTTTGGCCCAAAAGTTTCCCCCCCCTTTTCCCAACCATGCATTGCGGCATTTTACTAGACATTTTGGTGGTGGTTACCCACTTAAGGTTTTTGGGCCTTTTATTTAGGGCTTTTAAACCGGAAAAAGGGGCAAAAAGAAAACGCTGGTGAAATCAGAGGCTTTCCCCTCAAAAAGGGCCCAGGCTTGAGGGGGCCCCTGGACCTTTTTAAAAAGGCGATAAGAAAAGAGGGGGGGGGTTTTTGCGCTGACCGTGGCGGGCGGGAAACATATCACGGACTTCTGCGACCGGCCTCTTCACTTTTTTTTGGCGGGACCCCCCATTTTAAAACTACCCCCTCGTCTTCCTCCCGTCCACTGGGTGAAGCCTCCGGGAAGCAAAAATTCCCCGCGGAAAAACCAGGAGGATCCGCAATTTTTCGTCCCTCAAAACAAACCAAACATCAACACAGGGACTTTGGGCGCCCCGACTTTTTTGGGATCCCGAAGCTCCCGGGGTACAAGCAAGGGGCACTGCAAGGCTTGCCGACCGCCCGGGGGTTTTTTCTGAATTTACCGACTTCCTTTTACCTCCTCTGAGGCCCCAGTAAAATGGGGGTTTTGAAACAAAAATAAAACATCCTCCTTTTATCTTTAAAAAATGCCTTCCCAACCCCCTTCTTTAACAAAGAGGTCTTCAGGGCAATGGATTTTTCCACAAATGGGGGGGTAAAAAACAGGGTTTACATTTGGGGTGCTTCAAGTTGGACCCGGGGTCTGAATATGCTGAGGAAAGAGGAGGTAAAACGCTAGATGCCCGGGTTTTCATTAACCACTGAAAAGGGCAGATTGGCGAAGATGTTTTTGGGTTTCTTTGATTTTTACAGGGCCCTGACCTAGCGATGGGGCAGCCTGACGGTCCCCTTGCAACTGACCCATCCGCCCGGCATCGTGGGGGGGCGCCACACGAAGGAGCAAACCCTTTTCTCGTACCCCCTTTCCTCCCCTGTGGCCAAAAACCCCCCTCTTTGCTCCGGGTTAAACCCCCTGCATTTCGTCCTGTTCCCGAAAATAAAAAAATTTGAGAAGGGAGGAAGATTTTTTGGGGAAAGGGCCCCTTAAAAAAAGACGGCAAATTTACAGCTAATTTTTTTCAAAACCCCCAAAACAAAACAAAAATTTTCTGGAAACAAATTTAAAAATGCAAGGTTCCCCCAACAAATCTGGGCCGGGCAAAAAGGGCAAAAAACACGTATCTGTTATGTTTTCCCCTAAAAAAACAAATTTTTTTTTCAAAACCCTTTTAATTTTTCCCTTGGGGACTATAGAATTTTCTAATTTTTTTAAAATTTAGTGGAAACGCGTCAATGAACAAACTGAGTTTCGCAAAAGCAAAAAAAAAACGTATCAAAAAATGTTTTTCCCATAAAAACACGGGATTTTTTTTGCAAACCTTTTTTAAAATTTACCTGGGTGACTATAAAAATTGTGGGTTTTTTATTTTTCGTGGGTGCCTGCCTTTAAAGAACAAAAACTGGGGGGTGGCCAAAGTTCCAAAAAAAACGTATCGGGTTTTGTTTTTCGTATAATAAAACGGTATTTTTTTGCACCTTTCCCAAATTTACCCTGGGTGACCCAAAAAAAATTGCTGTTTTAAAAAATTTAACCCTGGATTGGGGTGCGTCAAAAGAACAAAGCTGGGGGCGCAAAAAATCAAAAAACCAAATTTTCTGTTTTTTTGTTTTTCCCTTAAAAAAAACACCCGGGATTTTTTGGGAAAACCTTTAAATTTACCTTGGGGACTAAGAATTGGGTTTTTTTAAAGATTTACGTGGGTGCCGCTTTAATGAAAAAGCTGGGTGCGCAAAGTCAAAAAAACCTATCTTTTAAATTTTTTTCGTAAAAATACACGGTATTTTTTGCACCTTTCAATTCACCTGTGGGACTATGTATCTGTTATGGTTTTTCGTATGATACAGGGTATTTTGGCAACAAACCCAACCTGTGCATGACTACAAGAATTGTGGGGATTGTAATTTAACTGCAAGGTGGATATATCAACACAGGGGAATGGGTAAAATTGAAATGAAACACCTATCTAAAATGTATACTGATAATAAAAGTGGAGTTTTGCACCTAACAAAGAGAACTCTGCAGTTATTTAGAATGTTTGTGTATCCAATATAAGTTCAGGCCTGCCAATATTCCAGGAAATATTTCATAAGCAAACTGTTAATAAAAAGATATTGAAAGTGCAATGTCTACACTAAGTCCTTGGGGGAACTTTTATCCAGTGGTTCTTTATAGATAGAGCTTGTCTGTGTTCGCCCGCCCCCCCCCCCCCCCCCCGCTTCTCCGTGACTTTACAGCGGTAGATGTAAATTTAAAATTCTCTAGCTAACTACATAAAATCTTCAAATCTCTAATCTAACTAAATTGGAAGGATCACAGCTAATAGTAGAGGTTTCTCTGAGACGCTGAGAGACACTAAGGCTGAACAGGAAACGCTGTTCTATGTAATATGAGGTCATGTGATTTTTCCAGCCAATCGCAAAACCCTACACATCCCAGTCATGACGTCGCACACAAAATCTCACCCTGCTCTATTCTGCAATCTGATTTTGCCTGACCGCCAAAATGACAGGGAAACGCCGAAAATGGCGGGGATCTTAATAGATGATGCACAAAATTTTAACCTTAATTATCGCATGATCTGAAAATTTCAATCACCATAAAAACCTTGCCAATTTCAACTTTGTCGATAAAAATCGCTCAACACTAAAGACAACCACTGTTTAAAGAACAGGCGATTACAACTTTCCTAGAGGAAACCCTGTAACTTCTATATTCTAGTAAAGCATATGGCTAGAGTTATCCTGGTGAGACAACCCTTTTAACAATGAGACTATAGATATATATTTTTAATACATGCCATACCTATGAGAACCATCAGAAGGCCTTTAAGAAACATAGTTGATCTTGTTCAAAATGTTAAAACCAAAGGTACAGAAGACACAAATATGGGTAAAACAATAATTTGAATTAAAAAAACAAGTTATATCAGTAACTGGAATTCAGCTCAGTATTCTTCTTTAACAGGTTTGTGCAAATATAATTAAGTACAGAAGTAAAAAAAACAATTAATGGAATATTAAATTGTTCTTACCTGAAATAAATATAACTACAGAGGAATAGTAATAAATAAAGCAACAATCACATTGTACAAACATGACCTACAAAAACAATAATATTTAAAGGGAACCTGTCACATAGGTTATGCTCCCCTTGCTGAGGGCAGCACAAGCCTGTGTCAGACCTGCTGTTTTAAGCGCTGGGTCCCTTATTCTGTAAGATGCAGCAGTTTTAGAGCATTTACCCCTCAAATCTTATTCATGAGCAGGTGTTAGCTCCACCCACCAAAGGCTAGCTCCGCCCACTGACAGTTATTCACATATTTCTACCTATTAAAAGTAATAGGTTTGTCAGTTGAGGTGGGCGGGGCTAGCCTCAGGTGGGCCGGGTTTGAAAAAAACTGACTCTCTGAATGACTCTTCGAATGACTCTTCTTGCTGAAAACTGCAGATTTGAGCATTAAATACATGAAAACTACAGCATCTTACAGAATAAGGGACCCAGCGCTTGAAACAGCAGGTCTGACACTAGCTTGTTCTGTCCTCAGCAAGGGGGGCAAAAACTATGTGACGGGTTCTCTTTAAGTAAAGCAATAGGTTTTTTTTGGCTTAATGGGGTTAACTACCCTTTATTAAAGATATGCTTGGTCTCTAATCTTTGTCATTCAACTGTTATCACTAGGGAAGATGCATCTGGCCACTCAAGGTTGCCTAAAATGAATGCTCATTTATTGCATGGATGGGTAAGGGCAGCCAGGACAGATCACCATTTAGAGAGATGCTTACCAGCCATGGATTCCCTCTATGATGTTTTAGGGCATTTAACAGGGTTAACCTTTGTGAGACCATTCCTTTAAAAGTGATAGTCCATTAAGATCTGTGAAAGATTGGTGCTCACTAAATAAATGGTTCTCAAAGATGTTCACTGTTTATATTTAAGAGAAATGGAAGATGTGAAAAACTATAAGTGGTGTCACCTTTATATTTAAATAACTATTTAAATTAAAGATAAGGGACAGCATATATGCGGCCACCTCTGCATTAAAGTAAGTAGCAGGTGACGAACTCTTTATGAATTTTCATAGATCCATAGAAAACCATTTGAGGTGTTGACTTCTACTCTCATGTTGACATTGTATGGGCTAGTGTTAGATGCTTTGAAGAAGTTCAGGTGCATAATTTAATTTTCATTCATGAGATAACAAATTCTGAAACATTCTGTAGTCTGTTGTAACAGCTGTATCTCAGTGAGAAATAGACTTATTACCCATAGCATCAAAACGACCTGCCTAATAATGTATATTCCCCCCTTATGCTGACAAACCACCTCATGTCTATAAAGGACCAACAATACTTTAGCAGCAGATCCATAAATTCTGTAAGTTGTGAGATGAGGACTCCATAGATCAGATTTGTTTTTCCAGCAGATCACTTAAATGCTCAGATATGTACTTGAAACATAGTGTTGATGATCTTAGATTCATGATTATTGATCATGTTCCCATATCTAAACGGGGTGGAAATCGTAAATTAGCCTTGAAATATAGAGAGTTGAAATGGATTCATAAGTTAAATACTTTACAACCCATGGGTTTGAATTTAGAGTTTAAGGTGCTTCCTCAGATGTGTCGCTCTTTGTAAAATAGTTCTTTTCCAGAGTTACATCCCAGTATTACGCTGTCAATTTTTTCCCTGGGTACTTTGTGTTGATACAAAACATCTTTCCTTGTATAATTGGCACAAACAGTGCTCTGTATATTTTTATTTATAATGATTTGTCATTTTTTAATTTGGGTTAATTATTTTGCTATTAATTTTTATTTCTTTTATTCTCAGAATGTAATACCACTGAGCTGGATCCTCTGCTGCCACTGTTCCATTTGAGTTTCCTGGATCTTTCCGGCTGTTTGTGAATTATTTGGAGTTGGGCTTGTGTTTTGTTGTTTGCAAATTTTAGGGAAATGCG